>JAWZYT010005647.1:0-30396 GCA_034508575.1 Petrolisthes manimaculis
CCTGAAGTAATCTTTTACAGTTACAGTTGCCGACACATGAAATAAACTCCTTATGGCCAACTTTTCTTATTAACTATAGGGTAAAATAGTGAAAGAGTAATTTGGGTACAACAGGCAGTAATATATATTTCTTTTTTTAGTTTTACTGAATACTGAAAAATAATTTGTACGGTACTTTAAGTTTTCCTATTCCAGTTTTCAGTTATTCCCATTATGCTCTCGAGGTGGTGAAAATTACCACTGAGGTTATTATTATTATTGTTATTATTATTATTATTGTTATTATTATTATTATTATTATTATTATTATTAATATTATTATTATTATTGTTATTGTTATTGTTATTGTTATTATTATTATTGTTATTATTATTATTATTATTATTATTATTGTTATTGTTATTTTTATTTTTATTATCATTATTATTATCATTATTATTATTATTTATTATTATTATTATTATTATTATTATTATTTATTATTATTATTATTATTATTATTACTATTATTACTATTATTATCATCATTCACGTTCATTTATATTTTGATCTTTTACTTTTCCATATAATTTTCGTCTTTTCTAAATGATCGAGGTCGGAGTTTGTACAGTAACGATGCATATATAATTTTTCCCACCCCGATGCATTATGACTTCCATTATCTCGTTCCCCATTTTCTCCCCAGCATTTTGTGAACATTGTCATTTTCAGTTATTTTCATTTCATTTATTTTTATATCATCTTTTTCCAACGGTAATACTTGATGATAATAATTACCCTGGCATGAATAATTACAGGCCCGTCGCGTAGCTGCTTTTACAGTCCACGGCAAAAGTTCGCTATAAATTTACCAACAGTATGTATATATATATTATGGGCAGTAATTCCTTGACAGAGTTACAAGTTATCAATTGACTGGTTTATTTTTGTTTTTTTTTCTGGATACTCCTTTTCGGCCCATTTTTTTATTATTTATGATAAGCCCTGTGTGTTCTGTATTTTTTTTTTTAATAATCCTCTCTTAGTGGTGGTAATAGTTGTGTTAGTAATGGTAGTGAGTGGTAGGTGTGGTAGTGGTGGTAATAGTTGTATTTGTAATGGTAGTAGGTATATGGTAGTGATGGTGTTTATGGTGGTAGTGGTGGTAATAGTTGTGTTGGTAATGGTAGTAGATATGGTAGTGATGGTGTCTGTGGTGGTAATGGTAGGTGTGGTAGTGATGATGTTTATGGTGGTAGTGATGGTAATAGTTGTGTTAGTAATGGTAGTGATGGTTATAGTTGTGTTAGTAGTGGTAGTGATGGTAATACTTGTGTTAGTAATGGTAGTGGTGTTTGGTGTGGTAATATCGCCAGGCAGGGTCGGGTCGGGTTGGGAAGGTCACGACAGCTGGCCAAATATATTACAACTTTGTGTATATTATATGTATTCAGTACTTATTTGTGTTGCATATTCTGGGGTTTGCGTAGGATGGTGTTTTGCATGTAAAGTGTGTTGTTGGGAATGCTGTTCAGGTTTACCCCATAATTATTATAAACGTTTATCGTAACACTGCAAGACTGTTATTACAATATTTTAAAGACCGTGAATGAATATTGTATACGACTGACTGGCAACGTCCAAGTCACACTGTGCTTACATTTACTTGAAAGAGTGAGAAGAGAAGATTATTTACACTCGCTTAGATTCATTCCTTTCGTCATGCTTACATCCGCTAAGGGGACATTCTCCGGTGGTCAAATTGTAGAGCTACTTAATTGTCCAAACTATGCCAGGAAATAGACTGATTCAGCATGCGAGGAGGGGGCTTTTTTTTTTTTTTTTTTTTTTTTTAGTATGTGGACGAATCGCTTACTTTCCAATATTACCAGAGGGGACATACTCCCTTAGGGATGTTGTTTTTGTCCACTCCCCTAAGAGCGTGATGACCTTTCGACCTTTCAGAACCAAATTTCATAAAATAGTCCAGAGGTTTCCATGGCAACAATTACTGTTTCTCGCCAACCAATCCGGTTTTTATTGATGCAGGGTGAATATGCATTTCTTTCAAGTTTCATTGACACACACAGACACACACACACACACACAAAAACATACATGTACTGTAAACATTTATGGATTATACTCACACATGGAAAACGTAAATGATACTGAATGCTTGTAAACAATAATTCCTACAGTCTAGTTCATAAAAGTCCCCCCCCAAAAAATCATGCTTATTGATGAATGACGCAACACTTGTATCATCTGTGGTTTCGTCAAATTATAAAAATATTGACATTAATTAATTAAAGGGGTAATTCAGTGTTGGTAAATCTGGAACAACTGATCCTTCCAAAATATATCAAGCAACTATACCAGAGAAGAGATGGGATCTGTTTCGTGGAATAGTTTGGAGAAATCAGAGACCTTCGAATTCACCAACAAAAGAATTAAGTGTACAGTAAACATCTCCCCCATCCATCCATCCATCCATCCATCCATGGGGCTGCAACTCCGAGAAGGAAGGTGCCAGAGAGCCCCATCTACATTAAAATAAGTGACCCTCTCGATGACTACAAAGGGGCAGACACTGAGGTTAACAGGAGAATACACGCTTGGTACACTGTGGCGCCTTGATTCCTCCAGAGTATGCCAGGAAACAGGACCAGACCAACAAATAGAATGGGTTCTCTGTTGCCTGAAATATAGTTAGTAGGAATCAATTGCTCCAGATTTGACCAACACTGTATGATATTATATGCGGCTGCGTGGTGGTGGTGGTGGTACTACTACTACTACTACTACTACTACTACTACTACTACTACTACTAACTCTCCAACTACCCTCCTTACACAACTCTGCCCACCACACTTTAAGGAGTTGTAATGGCCATTCCTCCTTGCCAGACTGTCGCTCCCTCGCCTCTCCTGGTTCGTCTTCATCATCATCATCTTTTCCTTCGTCTCCTTCTCATTCTCCTTCTTTTTTTTTCTTCTTCGTCTTCTTTTTTTTCTTCGTTCTATTTGTTCTTGTTCCTCCTTTCGTTCTCCATCTGGTGTTGTTGTTATCGTTGTTGTTGTTGTTGTTGTTGGTAATTTGTAAGTTGTTCATCTATTCATCTTTTTTTCATCTTCTTCTCCCCTCGTCTCTTAATTTCTCTCTCACCCTTTCCAGTTCCTCTTCTATGTTCTTTTTCGTAATGGCTTTTCCACTTTCCATCATTCTTCCCTTCTCCTCATCCTCCTCCTCCTCCTCCTCCTCCTCCTCTTCCTCCTCTTCCTCCTCCTCCTCCTCCTCTCCGCAGTTCCCATTTATTTCCCCTTTCCTTTTTATTTTGTTGTTATCTATCATTTTCTTATTCTCTTTTCCCCTCCTGTAATCCCTCATTCTCTTCCGTCATCATTTGTTCTTTCTGTAACTCTCGTTTTTCCTTCCCCTCTTTCTTTTTCTTCTCTTACATTTTGGCCATTGCTCTTAATTCTTCTCCCCTCCTTCCTTCCTTCCTTCTTCCCTCTGTTCTTCACGTAATTTCTCATACTTTATCTCTCCCTCTCTTTCTTCTTATTCCAATTCTTTTCCTCTTTCTCTTTCTTCATCTTTTTCGATTTGGAAATTTTAGTTTTCAAAATTTTACCATCATATCATGTATATTTTGTCTTTCGAAGTTATTTCGAAGATATTAATTCATTCTGTCTCTTGTTTTATCTTTCCAGCTCATTCTCTAATTTTTATTCGTATTTCTCTCTTCATTCAAAATTATTCTCATTCCCTTAATTCTCCTACGGTAGCTCATTTCCAAATTTTAACATTATTTCCATCCCTAATACATTTACCCTTCCTACTCCATCCCCATCCATCCATCCATCTATAAATCCATCCATCCATTCATCCATCCTCCTCCATTCCTTACTTTCTCGCTCATCCCAAAATTTACCCTTCCTTCCCCTTTCCCCATCTATTCATCCATCCATCCATCCATCTCACTCACTACCCTGGCCTCGTCCACGTCAACATTGGGTCTGGGCTGTGAAGTAGGCAGGCAGGGAGGGAGAGAAGGAAGGAGGTAGGTAGGCAGGCAGGGAGGGAGAGAAGGAGGGAAAGAGGCAGGGAGTAGCCAGGCAGGAAGGGATGGAGGGAGGGAAGGAGAGAAGGAAGGAGATAGGTAGGCAGGGAGGGAGGGAAGGAGGTAGGGAGTAGAGGGTTGGGGCTGCATGGTGGGGGAGTTGGGGGGATTGTGTTGGGACAGCCTTCACACTGACTGTCACTCCGGTGTTGTATTGCCTACTCCTCGCTGACGTACACATTCTTCGTATTCTCTTTCCTTATTTTTTCAGTATTTCTCTGTCGATTTGTTCTCTTTCTATTTTGTTCTTTCATTTTTTTCTATCTATCTATCTATTATCTATGTATCTATCTATCTATCTATCTATATATCTACCGGTATCTATCTATCTATCTAAAGTATTTCAAGTTTCGTTGTCTCAAGTCTGTGGCGCTGTACATTTCTGACACCTATAGTAAATGAAGAGGGACATCAGTGAGTATCAATAATCATCAGAAATTCAGAGCAACTGTCAACTATTGAAGCTTAAAAATAATGAAGAATGACATTGATGCATTTCTCTGTTCATCAGCAAACAATTCCATTTTCCTATGACTCGTAGCTTCAGTGGTCCTTGAAACTGTCAGGAATATATATATTTTCGTCTGTCATTGGGGGGGGGGGGTATTCACCTCGTCGACATTCATCCCACTGTGAAATCTCTTCTACAGGCAACTCCCAGTTAGAATATTTCCCTCACAGTTGACTCCCAGAAAAAAAAAAAAAAAGTTCCATTCAATTTACAGGTTGTACAGTATTACATTGTTCGCGAATTTTAGACGAGCAGATAACATAGCATTGCACACTTTCTAAGACAACACAGTTCCTGGATCAGCGTGTTTTTAATGTAGTTAGTGATCACAAACACTTAATTATATGTCGCCGCGTGGCAATGTTAGTGTAGGAGTGAAAGGATGTGTACAGATCATGTCACAGTAAACTCAGATTCTCACTCGTCGCCTTGTTGGACCAGGATATCACCAACCATCTCTTCTTGCCCTGCCAATCTCTTCTTCGGTCCCCCCATTCCCTTTTCATTTCAGTATATTCAGTTCCATTCCGTCTATCTGTCACATTTTCCAGCTCGTATCTCCATCACCTGTCTCCAGCTCCTCCTTCACCTGTCTCGCTTCTCTCTCTTTCTCTCTCTCTCTCTCTCTCTCTCTCTCTCTCTCTCTCTCTCTCTCTCTCTCTCTCTCTCTCTCTCTCTCTCTCTCTCACTGAAAGAGAGTGGATCGGATCCGAAGTGGCGTCAAAACCCTTAAAAGACTGTTTAAACGATCTCCCATAAGAACTACCAAGTCAAATCCAACCACATTCACACCTCGGTTGGGCAATGAATGACCTCTGAATAGCATGAAATATTGTTCACAGGAAATATTATTAAGGTAAGGTTAAATGTCAGTGGTGTTTGTTATTAACAGAATATTTTATCACAGTCTATAGAGTCGAGGCAAATCATTTTTTATTCTGCTGACTCTGAACCTAATTTATTTTTCTATTGTTTTACGGAACTTACTAACCTGAATTGCAAACGTAGTAGAGAGCATGATGCATTAGATCTATATGTATTCTATGTATTCAATCTCACATGCAGGTCAGATGTTAAAGGTCTCAGAGAAGGGAGAGACTCATCACTAAAACTCTTTATCTTAAATATCATATCTACAGTACAGTCTACTCTCTGAACCCCACACATCTACCTTCCTTACCTTCCTTACTACTCCCACAGCTGAAATAACACACACAGATATTGAGGAGAAATGTGAGAAGAAATAATAGGAAGAGGAGGAGGAGGTGTAGGAGACAGGAATAAAAAGAAGAGGAAAAGGAGGGAGGAAAGCAGTGTGGATGAAGGGAAAAATGTGAGATGTAGGAAAAGAAGTAGGAGTTGGTGGAGGAGGAGGAGGAGGAGGAGGAGGGGGAGGAGGAGGAGAAGAAGGAGATCAGGCAGAGAGAAATGAGAAGAGAAAAATGAGGACTTGGGTACGGGTTGGTTGGTAGGGCGGGAGTGGATGGTGTGAATGAATGAAGAGAGAAATGAGGGCTTTGGGGAGGGGAGGGGAAGGGGACGGGGACGGAGGGTGAAGCAATAAATCCTGTGAGCCTGTGAAACGACCGATAATGCCAGAGGTGACTGACGGCTTCATGCATGTCAATGTTGCATAGCGCAGTGCTCTCTCTCCCTCAGGCTCGGCTCGGCTTGGCTCTGCTCTGCTCACCCTCCTCCTCCTCCATCTCCTCCTCCTCCTCCTCCTCCTCCTCCTCCTCCTCCTCCTCCTCCTCCTCCTCCTCCTCCTCCTCCTCCTCCTCCTCCTCCTCCTTCTCCTTCTCCTCCTCCTCCTCCTTCTCCTCCTCCTCCTCCTCCTCCTCTTGCTTCTTTTGTTACTGCCATGCTCCTACTGCCTGCCTGCCTGTATTTTGTTACATGCCTGTCTGTCTGTCTGTCTTCTTTCCATCACTACCATACTATCTACTTACATTTACTACTTTACTTGACTTCTTCTTACAGCCTGTTGCCTTACCTACCATCCTGCCTTACTCCTGCTGCCTACCTCCCTATCAGCCATACTGTCTGCCTCCCTGTCTGAATGCCTTCCTTTCTTATTTCCTACCTACCTACCTACCTGTCACCTCCTTGTCCATATTATCATCTCCTACCTCTTCCCTATCTGACTACCTGCGTCCTTACTTGTCTATTTGTTTCTCGTGTTTCAGTACCCGTCTTATTACCTGCCTCCTAATCCTATAGAATATCTTTGTCTTGGTGTTCCCTTAATCTTACTATTTCCCTCCTACCTTTCTTTCTTCCCTCCTTCAGTCACTTTCTTCCTTCCTTCCCTGTGGCTCTTTCCTCCATTTTCCTTTCTTACCTCCATCGTATCTCACTTGGTTGGATATTCACTGCACTCATTCTCTCCCTTTTCACTTCTATTCTTTATGCATACATATTTTGAGAGAAACTACACATACACATAAATAGACGTGCTATACCTACATATACGCACTCACAAACGTACACATCTGCTAAAGTTAATTAACACACAAGTAATATATATATATATATATATATATATCACAACATATGCACGCACACTGAAAATGAAAATGCTATAAAAAGAATACATGCACGCGCTCGAACTCCCAACTGAATAATACACACACACACACACACACACACACACACACACGCACTTTAAATTTATCTCTCTGTCTCTGTTTTTCTTTTTTTTCTGCTGTCTCTATATTATTCAGACAGACGCCCTTTGTGTCACACTGATTTATTCCTTCATTTTTAAATAAGGAACTCGAATTTATTTACTCTTTTCTTGTACAGTCAACATCACAATAATTCTCTTGGACTTCACGTGCCAGCAATACATAAAGGGGATAGATAGCATACTTTTGGTACATTGGAGTGCCTTGATTCCTCCAAATTATGCCAGGAAACGGATCTAGATGATGAAAAATAATGGTATCTTGTTGCCTGGAATAGTTTGGAGGAATCATTTACTCCAGATTTACCAACCAAAACAATGTGTTATTATTTATCTCCTTTAACTGATGTTGTGTTCATGTTTGGTGAAGATTGAACCACCAAGCTTTTTATTATTTATTTCGTGTTTATATAATTGAAACACACTTTGAATACAGTCATCACTCTGGCTAACTATTTTTGCATTTCCTCCAGGTCACTTCAGATTGTTATAGGTTTATTTATTTATATGTTTATTTTATTGATTGAGTAATTTGTTTATTTATTTACTTTTGCCGGAGGGGGAAGCCAAACATGGAGTTCAAAGAAGAAGTATTATTCCAATTTGTTGATAATTCTCCTTTTATTTCTCTTCCTCTTCCTCCTTCTTCCTCTCCTCCTTCTTCCTCTCCTCCTCCTTCTCCTCCTCCTCCTCCTCCTCCTCCTCCTCCTCCTCCTCCTCCTCCTCCTCCTCCTCCTCCTCCTCCTCCTCCTCCTCCTTCTCTCCTCTCCTCTCCTGCTCCACCTTTCTGGTCTTTTTTGGTAATAATGTCTAACCTGACCTTTTTTTTTTGCCTCAGTTCAGGTCACAGATATATTTTTCTTGGAGCTTGGAGGCGAGAATATATTTGTTACAAATATCACGATTTTACGGTTATGAATTATGGTTTCATCCGGAGCCAAGTTTATTTTTTAATGCTCTCTCTTTCTCTCTCTCTCTCTCTCTCTCTCTCTCTCTCTCTCTCTCTCGATTTCTTTCTACCAAAATGAATTCATAGGTAAAATATTTGTGTGTTTTGCCTCAATTCAAGAGTGTCCCTTTTACTCCTTGGTTTTCCCATTGTGTAAAATATATGAAAGAAGAGAATCCTAGGTTAAAAGATTTGCTACATTTGTTTGGTTATTTATTGTTTGCTTTCATTTGATATCAAGTTCTCGTTTTAGCAGCTTTTTATGAATCAGTGGTATTTTGAGTTGAGTCATATGAATGTTAGAGTCAAAATTAATGAAATGCTGACATACGGTATTATACGAAGGTTGATGAAAACGTGGTTATCTCACTATTTTTAAAAGCATGATATTACTTACTGTCACCATCATACATTTCTTTACTCAATAACGCCTGCAGGAAGTAGTTGTAACATTAATACCAAAACTATTTCATTTAATATTTCCAGTAGAGTTAGATTTCATAAGTGAAATTTTATGATATATGTCAGAGGTAGTAGAATTATATATAGCAAGTAGCATTATGCATGTTATACGAACATGGTGATATCGTGTGTGCAGTAAACACTAAATATTGTATGTAGTTCTTTCGTATTTTCTCACTCCAAAAGACGTTCTCCATTCGACTCTCATATTTATTTAGTCCATAGTTCTGAGAATGTCTCTGCTGTTATCTTAACTTACAAGAATACTTTAATGGGAAAACTTTGATTTTCCGAAGGCCTCGAAGGAAAATAGAAGCTGTGGTGGTCGTTGGCCTTTGCCGACACACGTCTGCTGTGGTTGTTGCTTCCGGGGAAGTTGTGTAGACCAACCCCCAGTCTGCCTACCTCACCTTACCCACTCCCTACCCACGGCTGGCTATGTAGCCCAACCCCAAGTCTGCCTACCTCACCTCATCCCACCACTCCCCACGGCTGGCTGTGTTCTTCTTATTTTTAAGGCCAGTGACAGCAATGGCCATCTTGTATAAGTTGTAACCCTTACTGTTACAATGATAACATCCTTAACAACTTGCTCACATGGATATTGTTTATGAGTTCTATATATTGTTTACCTGCATGTATAAAGTTGTTCAGTTTAATACCACAAATTAAGCACTAAATAATATTTAAGCTAAGAGAACCCTATAGTTAGAGGTACAGTACCAACACTATGCTAATCAAGCCAAGATGTATTGACTTTAAGATCAAAGTAAAAAACAAAACAAAATTTGGGTAACACTGTCCCAGAGGTTTACTTCAACCAGAAACATAACCAACTCCCTGTAATGTTTCCAATGATATACAGACTATAACACTGTGTATCCTCTGCTGGATAAGTTTAAAAAAGACAAAAAAAGTACATAGAGAAATATGATTGATCCATATACAGCAACCCAAGCTACACACACACACACACACACGCACACGCACACGCACACACACACACACACACACACACACACACACACACACACACACACACACACACACACATATATATATATATGCTCAATTTGCACGTCGATTTATATCTTTCCATACCTCCTCACTCACACATATACCATTCTCTCTCTCTCGATATTGGGCGAAAATGTTAGCATGTGGGTGTGAATCTGTCAAAGAGAGTGTGTGAGCCATGGAGCTAGAATATTCTAACTCCATGGTGTGAGCATATATTCTTCTCACTTCCCCCCTCATCTCCTCCTCCTCCTCCTTCTCCTCCTCCTCCTCCTCCTCCTCATCATCATCCTCCTCCTCCTCCTCCTCCTCCTCCTCCTCCTCCTCCTCCTCCTCCTCCTTCTACTCCCTCTTCCTTTCTGTGTCAATCCATTGTATAGCTTTCTGTGTGTCTGCCAATAAATCTGTGCTGTTGTAGTTCTCCCTCTTTGTAATGACACTCCTGACACTGGCTTTCTCTCATCCACCCTGCCATACACTTTTATTTTCCTCAGGCAGAGAGAGAGAGAGAGAGAGAGAGAGAGAGAGAGAGAGAGAGAGAGAGAGAGAGCCTGGGGAGGAGCTAATGTAGGGAGGGAGGGAGGGTATAGGAAAATAGGGAGACGGTAATTGTAGTCGGTTTTCGTAATGAGTTGTTAGCTGGAGGGAAGAGGAATAAACGAGAAAGGAAGATATAAGCTGAGGAGTAGCATAAACCACCAGTGTTGAGGGGAAGGGAGGGAAGGGTTTGTTGTTGCAGAGGAGTTGCTGGAGTGTTGGGAAGGAGTGTGTGGAAAAGAGAGAGTTCCATTGAAGGAGAATAAAGTAACTGAGAAAGAAAGATGTGTATGTGTATCTTCGAGTGCGTGAGTGAGTGAGTAAGTGTTTATGTGATTGAGTGTGTGTTTATGTGTTGGAGTGAGTGTGTTTGTGTGTTGAGTGAGTGAGTGTTTAGGTATTGGAGTATATGCGTGAGTGGTTTATCACTGGAGAGAGTATGTGTGAGTTGCCGACAAATGAAGTGCGACAAAATATAATCTACGAGAATTATTGAGGAGTTGTTTACAAAGTGCAAGGTGACGATACTGAAGGTAAAGGAGAATAGAGAGTGTCAAAGATGGAAAACAAAAAAACGGGGAAGGGGGGGAAGAGGAAAGTTGTGAGAGGGGAGAGGAGTGAAGGTGCTGAGAGTGGAGAGAGAGAGAGAGAGAGAGAGAGAGAGAGAGAGAGAGAGAGAGAGAGAGAGAGAGAGCGAGGGGATGTGGAAGAATAAAATGTGAGAAAGGGAGGAGAGGAGAGGAGAGGGGAGGTGAGAGTGGAAGTGACAGGGAGGTAGTGGAGGTGAGTGAAGCAAGAGAGGAGAAGGGAGAAAAGTTTGTAGAGACGTCAACATAAATTCACTTCAAGGCAGAATATGAAGGGAAAATATGTGGCAATAAGGCTTGAATAATAAGATCACGGGATTTTATTTTTTTCAGAGGATTTAGATATTGTCATAGATATTGCCTGTACCTTTTATTTTAGGTATTCAGGGCGAATTGGACGCTACAAACTCCTCCTACCTCTGCCACGAAACACAAACTATACTGAGAGAAACCGTTTTGCAGCATATATTGGAGTGGTTTGGAGGAATCAGTATAGCCTGTAACTCTACAACAAAATCCAGGCCCTGTAAAAGCTCTCAGGGTCTAACGATTAGGACCTTTATTTCTATAACAGTTTTTTTTTAAGTCAACACTACTGAGCAATATATTGGTGTTACTAATATGAGACACATAATTGGAGCCTATATACGGTATTCATTCAAACAAACTGCTGACCAAGACAACATTTATACTGTGAAAATCTTGTTTGTTGGTACAGCGTGAAAATCAGTAACTTTAACTTCACCAACAACATCACAAGTCTTTAAAGCCATTAAAATGACACATTTTTTGGAATTACGTATTATAATACTCTGGGAAAGTAATTAATTTTAGGGGCTACGTGTTGTAATACTGTACTCTGCAAAAGTAATTAATTACCTGTGATAGTGAGCCAGTTAATATCCAACTGAATCTGCCTTTCCCTCCCATTAATCTAATTAACAAGTAATTGAAGCACAAATTCATCAATTTGATATGGGTAAGAATTATATTAATTTAATTCAGCCTTTATATGCTCTGAAAAGGATACCCTCATCACAAAAATTACAGCGACGTACTGTAATGTGTGTGTGTGTGTTTCCCTCTAGCATTATATAAACATATCCCTTGTCAAGGTACCGCGGAAAAAGATGAGACACTGTATTATGTTCTTACCTAAAGCGGTGACTGAGACACACAAGTTCACACAAGGAGATGCTACACTGAGTTGATGTAGCCTGGAGACTCATTCACATGGAGAAAAGAGGGCCAACTTTTTTCTCGTCCTCCTCCCTTCTCTTTCCTCCTCCTCTATTTCCTCCTCTTCCTCTACTTTTTCCTTTTTCTCTACTTCCTCCTCTATCTCCTCTTCCTCTCCATAATCATCAGCATTAGTAGAAGCAACGGTATTATCATCTTTGTTTTTTTAATCGGTCAATCTCAGTTTAATTTCCAGTTTCATTGGCATTTTCCCATTTGAAGAAAGTGACCTCGGAAATGTTGTTGTAGTACCGGTAAGTAATTGGTCATTATCTCAGTGTTAAAAACGTTACTACCTGAGAAGAATAACTTGTATAGGATAATTAAATACGCTATTAATATGTTAGTTTAGCCTTTCATAGTTTCCTCAAGGCAAAATTAATATCACTTCTGTAATAAGGGATGATAAGAGTAAAGGCCTCAGGGCAGTAGCCTATATAATTATACAGTCTATGATCACAGTATATAGCCTACACGTTTATTGTTCCACTTAATTAATTAATACTTCTTATTTTTCTCAGGGTTTCCTATTCTGTTTCATACGAGTTGGTTAGTAATATATGAGACAGCTTACTTTCTCGTTTTCCTCGTTGTAGTTGAGTGGTTTTAAGAGTGTTTTTATTCACAGTCTCTTTCCCTCCTCCTCCTCCTCCTCCTCCTCCTCCTCCTCCTACTCCTCCTCCTTCATTACATATTGTATCTTACTGAATTATATCATTTTCACAGTGAACTCGAAAAAGGGTATCGACACCTCCAAAATGAATAAATATATATATACCACGAAACGTACTCCCTAGCTATGTTGTGTGTTGGGATGTTTCACAGTGGTCAGTCACCTCTAATTTAGGTGTCCTTATCGTTATCCCCCTCCACATGGCCTGGCTCTTCATACGGGATAACGAGCACATCGAACAAAGTAAATTGGGATAGAGTTATGTAATGTAAATAGTTGACTGCCTCTCTTGGTTTGGGTTAGTATAGTTGGCTATGATGGTCATTCTTTGTGACTGTGATCGGCTTCAACATGAGGCTTGTGGGGTCCTCTGAGTTGGACATACCTCTGCTGGACAGGACAACAAAATTAAATCCGGACCACCTCGTTAGGACAGTAAAATAAATCTGTGTAGTCTCTCTCTCTCTCTCTCTCTCTCTCTCTCTCTGTCTGTCTCTGTCTCTGTCTCTGTCTCTGTCTCTGTCTCCTAAAGCTTTTATAATCGCGAAACATTTTATACAATTTCCACTTAAACAACGTTTCCTGTTACTAAAGAAGCATATATACTGCTACATTTCTGAACTGTGTAACAAAGTATATACTTTACGTGTTGTTGCTGAAGTCTTGATGTGTGAAGTCAATGTGTACCTGGAAATAATATATACAGTGTTGGAGAATAACAGATAATATTATTTTCGCTAAAGGTCAGTGTTGTGGAATGTGTTTGTGTGTTTCTAATGTTTTATTATTATACTTTACACGTTTCTACATCACCTGCCTCACTTATACTCACGGGTACAAACAATATAATCTGTGACAACTAATGGAATGGATGACTCGTTGGAGTTTTATTCAGATTGTTGTTGTCATTCGTTGTGTTTCGTTTGGAAGATTATAAAGGAACAAGATACTGATCCAACTTAGGTTTGTTTATATATTAAGGGATGAATAAACTTGTGGTACAGTACATTATATAGTATCTGAATTCCTCCAAAGTATGTCAGGAAACAGGACCAGATTGACATAAAGGAGGGGGCCTGTTGCTTGGATTAATAGTTTGGAGGAATTATACAATTGTCCCAGATTCACTATCACTGTAATTTTTCCCTTAAATTAAAGAGAGAAAAGTCCTCGATATTGTTTTATAAGCGGTGCTCTGTTATATCTTACGTTGGAGTGGAGGATATGACGCTCTTACAAGGGTCATTCTCTCCTGGGTTCAAGTGGACACATCACCCTTATGAGTGTTCTTTATATATATATATATATATATATATATATATATATATATATATATATATATATATATATATATATATATATATATTTACTCTACATATCCTATTACGAAACTAATGAAGAAGCTCGTATCTGTGTAGTCTCTCTCTGGTAAATTGGATGACTACTGATTGCTCCAAATTATGCCAGGAAACAAACAAGTCGCCACAGTGTTAGTACGAGCGAGGGGATCTGTTCGGTGAAATAGTTTGGAGGATTCAGTAACCCTCCAGTTTTACCATCACGAGGGTTTCTCATTAATACTTCCTTCAGAGCCTTTATTATTATTAGTGATATTGATATTGGTTGTCTCAGGTAGTGTCTGTGTAATTGTCTTTCACCGCTTACAGGGAGAGAGAGAGAGAGAGAGAGAGAGAGAGAGAGAGAGAGAGAGAGATTTGGTGTGTGATGAATAGACATATAAACACACACATACACACACACACACACAAAAAAAAAAATAATAATAATAAACGTGAAGGAAAGTAATTTATGTGCAATAGTTGAGTGACGTCAGTGTGTAAGTAGTAGTAGTTTCTCGGGAAAGATAATGGTTATAATAATAATCCCTGAGATATATATGTTGCCGAACTATTAAGTGATGAAAAGTCTATCTATATATATATGTTACAAAAATATCCTCGGTGTGAGATATGTCTGTATTATTTATTAGTTTTGTTTCTCGGGAAGTGGGAAGCCGTGTAGAGAAATTCCATGATAATATTACCTGGACTAGATATGGACGTGTCGTATTATCACACACAATTCCATGGAACTCTGTGTGTAGTCGATTGAGAGAAATTGTTCTTACCCATTTCGATGAGTTGTGAACGAGGGAATTATAGTCTGCTAAAATCTTGATACCGTGCTGTGTGTTAGTGTGTGTGTGTATGTGTGTGTGTGTGTGTGTGTGAGAGAGAGAGAGAGAGAGAGAGAGAGAGAGAGAGAGAGAGAGAGAAGAGAGAGAGAGAGAGAGAGAGAGAGAGAGAGAGAGAGAGAGAGAGAGAGAGAGATAAGGGATCGAAGAGAGAGAGAGAGAGAGAGAGCGAGAGCAAAAGTGATAATAAAGAAAGGTGTGAGAGTAGAAAAGAAGGGAGATATACGCAGGTGAGGTATGAGGGTTTGGGAGATATAATGGAGAAATACGAGGGATTTGTGTGAGACAGAGATACGAGAGAGACGTGAGAGGCAGGAGTGAAAGGTGAGAGAGAGAGAGAGAGAGATATATGTGAGGGAATGGTTTGAAGTGAAGATACGAGGGAAAGTAGGAAGGAAAAGGATTCAAGGCATATGATAGAGAGAGAGAAAGAGACAGAAACAGAGAAAGAGACAGATCGCCGTGGAAAGGAGGTCATTGTAGGATGAGAGAAAATGTGAAAGAGAGGTGAGACAGCAAGCACGAAGAATATAAATAGAATAATAATAATAGGAAAGGAGGCACATCTGAAGATTTGTATGATAAAGAAAGAGACTATGGATCTGTGATAGAAAATGGAATGGAAGATGTGACAGAAAACGTATGAAAGGGTGGAAGGGAAAAGGGTAGTTTGTATTCATGCCTGATCACCAAGCCTCGAAACAAGCTCCTTCCATATACTGTAGGTATGTATGTGTGTGTGTGTTTCGTGGCAATATTTGAAGGACTAGTTTACCTTCAATTTTCTGACATCAGATTCCATAATTATCAGTTCCGAGGCCAGAAAAAAATATTCATAATTGTTAGGGACAAAAAGATAAGATGAACGAAGGAAGGAAAACCCGAGTGGAATGAGAGATGGAATGAGAGAGGGTTAAGTGTGATAGAGTGTTGGAACTGAAGGGTCGGATGTAATAATATATGAAGATGAATGTGTGAGTGGGGTGAAGAAAAGGCATAATAAGATAATAGAGAATGAAGACTGCAATGAGGAAGGGAAGATGAGGGAATAAGACTGGTTGATAAGGCGAAAGTGTGAGTTGATGAGGAAGAATAATAAAATAGGTCAGGTTTTCAATGAGGAAGAGAAGAGGCAAAACAAAACTGAACGGGAAGAGATTTATAAAGGAGAAAGTGTGAAGTGAAGAGGAAGAATATGGAATAGGTGAGGCAAGATAGAATGGAAAGATATACTGTATATATATACTGTATATACATATACTGTATATACATATACTGTATATATATTAGACGAAAGAGAGAGTGCGAGGTGGGGGAAGAAGTAAAGGAGGGGCGACAGAAAGAAAGTAGGAGGGAAGGAAGGAAGGAAGGAAGGATTGAGTGCTCGTAAACCAACTCTTCCCTCTTTTCTTATACGCCATTCACAGTTTTTCTCGACTTTTAACCTCCGCTCCAATACGGGGTGCGGGAAATTTATTAGCCACCGACCTCCTTATCTCTCCAATACAACTCTTCTTTTTATGCGATTTCCTTTATCTTTTATGCATCCGGCGAGAGCGTTCATATGCCATTCAGCCTTCGCCTCCCCGAGACAATAAAGGAACATAATTCTTCCATGAGTCATTAGCTTTAAACAGTGATGCTTAATGGGAGAAAGAAGGAAGGGAAGACGAAGAAGAAAGTCATGGTATGGAAATGGATATATATTGAAGACACGGGGGGGGGGAGGAATAGATAGACAGACAAACAGACAGACAGACAGACAGACAGACAGACAGATGGTATGACAGGCGCTATAATTATATCAATGTTTAAGACCAACTAATTACTTAATGTTCATATAGACATGCTAACATAACGTATTTGTGTTTCATATAAATATAGGAGGGGTTAGTCAAAGGGATACATACCATCAAAGATCAACACAACACAACCACGCACCTCTGGGTTGCTTCTGTGTAGGTTAGAATTGCATGTACAAGATTTCCTTTGATTCGTCCACCAGGTACGCTATCAGACACACAACAGCATGTGTGTGTGTGTGTGGTGCGTGTGTGTTGTGTGTGTTTTGCTTGTACTGTACGTGTGTTTGAGTTTGTGCTTGTGTTTGTACCCGTGTGGGTGCGTGGGATTGTGTGTGTGTGTGTGTTTGCGCGAGCGTGTATGTGTGTTCCTGTTTGTATGTATACAAGATTTTTTAATATATAAAAGTCTTTTGGAATCTGAGCCAAACTCGTATTAACAACACAAGGTAAACACAGATAGCTCAGAAATTTTCAGAATCCATTTGTTCCCATCGGTTGGAAACTCTATTTTATCTCAACTGTACAGGGAAAGGTGGTCAAGAGACTGGATTGGTTATAGTTGGGCTATGAGAGGTAAAGGTAACACGATATATATATTTTTTTAAGTTCAGGGGTTTGGGGAGGATATTCAGTTATATCTATTGATTGCTTAGTGTTTTCTGTGTGTGTGTAATGTGCATGGGTGTGCCGGCGTTTGAAAAATCTCTGTTTATTGAGTGTGAAGTGTTGGAAGATGCCAATGGAATACATTTCGTGTGTTAATTCTAACTTTTGTTTACGTTTGTCCTATGTTTTGAATGCAACGTACTGACCAGCCTAAAGGAATAATTTGTGTGCATGCGTCGGTGATTATTTGTGTGTAAATAGGTGTACTGTATGTCGACGAATATAATCACTATGTAGAGAAGTGTGTGAGAAAGAGAAGTGTTGAACTAGTATGTGTCCTGGGAGAGTGTGAAGCAGCAGCAGCATCAGTAGTGAGAGGGTGAAGAGTCTGACCTGAATGTACTGTGCCTTCAGTAGTGTGAACTTTTTTCCAACCCCAGTTTTAGCTGTAGTGTAATTGGATAGACGTTTTCAGCTCTTATTTTTTCCGGGTGCGTTGGTGGGGAAATCGACCACCTGAATTGTGGGAGTTGATAGTGGGAAATGTTGACCTGTCTTATGTGGAGATGGTGTGTGTGTGTGTGTTTCAGAGAGAGAGAGAGAGAGAGAGAGAGAAGCGAGTATACAATAAGTGTTGGTGTGTAATAGTGGAAGGACTGAGAATGGTGGTCGCATTAGTGTTTTGTATGATAGTGGCAATAAGGATACGGTAGGTGGAAAAAAGTGATATGTGTGCGTAGAAAGGTACTAGAAGATGATAGTACTAGTGACAGTGTTGATTTAGAGAGGCAGTAAAATAGTTAGTGTGTGTTAAGGATAGTCAGGGGTAGTTGTCTGCGTTTGAGGAAGGTCAGTGAGAACCTTTGGTATGAGTTTAGGAAAATTATGAGAAATTAATTATATTCGCTGTTTGGGAGGATAATGAGAAAATACATCATGTGTGTAAAAAATGTGCGTGAGAAGAATGGTATGAATTTGTAGAAATATATACCGTACAGGGGGAAGATAGGTTAGGGGGAAAGTGGAGAGCAGTGTTCTTTGTTATGAAGGTGGGGAATCATAGTGTGTCCCAGGGAGGAATGTGAGGAGCAGACGTGTGTAGGGAATTATGAAGAGGAGGAGGAGGAGGAGGAGAAGATGAAGGGATAGAGATGATGATGGAGAGAAGTGCTGAGGGAAAGGATATATCAAGATGGGGAAGATAATGTAGATGAGGAGAGATATTGGAGGTAAGGATAGAAAGTCCAGATGTGGAAAGGACTTATAGGCCTGAAGAGAATGAAAGGTAATAGGAGGGACAGTACACTCGGGAAGGGGGAGGGAAGATGAGTAGGTGGAGTGGAGCTGGAGAGAGTGAGAGAGTAGAGGAAAAATGAGAGATACTGGTACTGACAGGGAGGGAGGGAGAGAGAGAGAGAGAGAGAGAGGAGACTGCAAAAGTGAACTGGGCACAACTTTTCTGTGTGTAGAGTAATAAAGAGAAAGTTGTGTTGGTGACGCTGCTGCCGGCTGCAAATTTCGTCAAAACTTGAATTGAGATTTCGCACAGAATTCTCCCAAACCGCAGGAAGTTAGCGAGACGGCCGGGTGTTGCGGTGGTGGTGTTGCCTCTTGAAAGTGATGGTTGTGGGGCCAATTGGTTTGTTTGTTAGTGGTGATGATTTTAGTATTGGTTGTCGTGCTGGTGATGGTAATGGTTGTGGTGCTTTATATTTTGTGTAAGTGGTGTTGTTAATTTTGCTGGTGGTTGTGGTGTTTGTGTTGTGTTGGTGGTGTTAATTTTGCTGGGTGTTTTAGTGCTCTGTTGTTGCGTCTTGGTGACGGTGTTTGTGGCTGTTGTGGTAGTGGCTTTGATGATGGATTTGTATTGTAAGAGTTGGTAGTGGGTGTTAGTTATTTTTCTTCACTTTTTATTCGAGACTGTACCTCCTGGAACGTCACACTTCATATACACACGTCCACACTCCTTTAGCTACCTAGTGATGGTGATGGTTTTGACTGTGTTGGTGATGGTGGTAGTGATGATGGTGACTGTGTTGGTAGTGGTGATATGTCTGTTTCCTTGGAGTTAGAGGATTGAGTTCGTGGGGTGGCTTATATTGGTTCTGTCATTAGTGTTGGAAAGTTATGTATATACGGTAATCTATAATATGTGATGTCTTAATGGTTGCGTTGATAGTACAGTATATTTATATTGAATATCTGTACTGCCATGTGGGAGACTTATACTGATTACTAGTTGTTCTAAAGGACAGAATTACTGGAGAGTCGATACAACGTGTTTTGATGAATGTGATGGATGATTGCACAAGACTCACTTCCTCCTCATTCACTCCTTCTCCTCCTCTACTATTTTTTCCAGATGTCACAAAAGGAACAAATATAGAATGGACTCACATACACTTAGCCTTCAGTTCCTGGTAAACTTTAGTCGACTTTTCCCAGAACTCATTGTACGAATATAAGACTGTCATATAAAGAGTGTACAGTCCTTGGAAGGGCTTACATAAAACTCTTGGATTTGATATAATAAAGTATACATGTGAATATCCTATGACGCTTTGCTATCAAGTTTTGCATGTTATGTTTTGCTAATGTCATTGTGTGGTATGTTATTGAAAGAGTAAAATAGGCAACGATATACTTAACTCATCCTTGCTCATTTACATTTTCAAGATTTGTAACCAAGATTTGTAAGGGAGAGGGGGAGGGAGAGAGAGAGAGAGAGAGATGAAAACTAAAACCATATTCCAATCCACTACATCTATACGCTAATGTAAAGAAACAGTAAAGCCCAAGTAAATGAAGAAGCCAAACCAGGAATAAAAACAGCGCCAGAGTACACCACCGATGTTGCGTGAATAGACACCGGAATATAAAAAACACATGCTATTGTTCACGCTGGAGAGGCAAGTTTATGTAACCCAGCAGCGATGCCTGGATTACATAGATATCGCGTGTTGGGTAATTATGTTTTGAAGCTCGGGTGAAAACATTGCGATATAATCAGAGCAAAACCCGGGAGTTATTATTAATCTGCTCCACTCGTAAAACAACCACTAGTTTACCTCAATATGACAACACTACTACACCTGTTATTATACGCTTCATTACAACCCGATTAATGTGTGTTATGATACACAACATTCCACCTTCTCTACTACTATGCTCATTATTTGGTTCAATATCTGAAAACTCAATACATTCTCTCACACATATGTTGTTATTATTATTATTATACATAGCACATTATTATTTCGTATTTTAAATTAAGCCATTATTATTAAGCTATTTTATCCATTATTATAACGTTATTCCACTTAAGTACAGTATGTTCATAACACTCTTAATATATGGATCATTATTTTGGTCCATAGTACAACCATTCTTATAAGCATAATAGATTTGGAGATTCATAAATACAGTATATATATATATATATATATATATATATATATATATATATATATATATATATATATATATATATATATATATATATATATATATATTTATAACTCTGTATAATGAGGAATGGAGAAAGTGCGTGTGTGTGTATGTGTGTGTGTGTGTCTGTGTGTGTGTGTGTGTGTGTGTGTGAGTGAGTGAGTGTGTGTGTCCATGTGTGTGTGTGTGTCCATGGAAACCAGGTAAAGAGGGGAAATGTAGCGGGCATCCAGTTGAGAGGTCGTGTTTCCTTCCTTCCTTCCCCTGGAGTTATACGACCTCTAGCTAGTGGCCGCCTGGAACTGCCTACACGAGTGACGTTTAGAGCAACCCTGGGGATTACAGGGTCCCGGGGTGGTGCATTATAGAGGCTTACTGAGAGAGGCCAGAGCTATATAATGCTGCGTCCACTGCAACTGTGAGAGAGGAGGAGAGGAAGCGAGGCGAGGCGTTGGGGACCAGGAAGGCAAGAATGGCTACTGAGGCTTTAAGAGGAATTGGGTTCATTTAATTAAGGGTTGAGAGAAGTAGTTCATATTGATACATGATTCTGGGTAGCATTAGGGTGATATTCGTATGGTATAGTTCCCAGCAGGTCTTCGTTGTACGCCATCCAACGATAAAAATGAAAATGTGCAGATATTTTATGTTTGAGGTCGTGAGGTTTTTCGTAAGGACCAACATGATGTGGTATAAAATTTGAAGGTTAATGAGTCTTTCAAACATTACCACGAAACATTAAATATATAGTAGGAGCTTGTTTCGTGGCATAGTCAGGAGGTATTAGAAGCCTCCAATATTCATACACGATCACGAGGTCTTTAATTAATATGACACCACACTCTTATGATAATAAAACCGAATTAAATATATACACCAGAGTCAATGTGAAACTACGTAGAAATTGTATAAGGACGGGGAAATTGTATCTTGACGGGGCGTCCATGCTTACTTGGCAACATGCGAAAGTCTCTCATGGTACAAAGAAACAAACTCCAGAATATTCAACCTTGTATTGTTTCATCTGAGTTCGCCTTCCTCTCTTGATTAACATTAAACTTTTATTGCAATGCCGAGGCAGACCTGATTTCAACTCACCTCATCTACACCAGACCACCTACAATTCCTGGTGTTAAATGATACAGACACACCACCAACAGCACATTTCCCCGTACCATAGGATACTTCAGAAAATGGCATTGTGAGGAGAGGAGGCCAGGGTAGGGTGTTAGGGGGTTCGTATATCGGGGATTTATGGAGAATCTGGCAGGTTTAGAGGTGGAGGGGTGGGCCGTGCACCAGACCACCTACAAGGGCTTAGAGTCGTTGCTGTTTGCCACGTCGTGTGTCTCTCTGATGGTGATGCCTGTATCTATAGCCCACGGTTTATATATCCCTGTGTATCCTTGCTTACCTCCCCTTAATATTACAGGGTGGCGATAACCTTGTGAAATCAGACCATGCACTCCCCAGTCACCTTCCTATCATCAGGTATTTTTCTTTACATCATCTTCCCATCGTCTTATTTTAGATGTTCCTCTCCCTACTTTATATTATCTCTCTCTTTTTAAAGGTATATGCCCCCACCTGTTGTGTTTGCTTATTTGTATATTACAAGGGAATTAAATGACATTAGTTTGACGAATGAGAAAAACATCAATACTTTACTAGCATATTAACACCCACAACATGGTATTGATATAATTATGTAACAGGAACGCATCCACCAATCATAAGTTTCAATTCTTTTCATCAGCAACTTGCACACCATTATTATGAACCAATGAAGTGTGACATGAATAATAATATAGTGTACGGGAGGCAGGTGTACAGTACAATACCCTGCAATCTTCTCTATATGTATTCCATAAGCACAGGCGAGCAACAACGTATAATAAACCGTAGTCACGCGATGAAAATATTGCAATATCGGAGCAAGTATCAGGGTGTCGCCCGCCCGCCCTGGCTCGAATTAATTTTGCAATACAAGTAACATAAAGCAACAGCCTGGCCTCGGGATATCAGCAGAGTGAAATATTTCATCGTCAAGCCAATTTATTTTAGCGTTTCTTACTTCAACAGCTGCTGCTTGCCAATAACCCCAGGGCCACGAGCCAAATATATACTCTATAATATATTAACAATTGCATTGTAGCTAATTGATGCTGCCAAGTGTACACAATTTATCATAATTCTCAGTACGATTGATTTTTGAGACTGAGGTAAGAAACTAAACATGCGTATGAATTGATGGCGACCATAATATGACAGTCGGTAAGAAAGAAGGCTAAGTTACAGGTTTCTTCAGTAACGTCTTGAATTTAGGAACATAAAGAGCAGTTAAACGCGTCATTATAGAATACAGTTTGCGTAAATGCCATTAACTTCATAATACGGTAACAATAATAATAATAATATAATAAAAATAATAATAATAATAATAATAATATAATAAAAATAATAATAATAATAATAATATAATAAAAAAAATAATAATAATAATAATATAATAAAAATAATAATAATAATAATAATATAATAAAAATAATAATAATAATAATAATATAATAAAAATAATAATAATAATAATAATATAATAAAAATAATAATAATAATAATAATATAATAAAAATAATAATAATATAATAAAAATAATAATAATAATAATAATATAATAAAAAAAATAATAATAATAATAATATAATAAAAAAAAAAAAATATTATAAAAGATATTGTTATTACTATTATTATTAATCATAATAAAATACTAAGTAAATGACAATAAGTTGGACTGGCAACCCTGCATTATTCCCACTATATAGCGAGTGTGGATTTCCCGTGTTAATGTGCCAGACTGGAAGATTACTCAGTGCACGTTTTACCTTCACGTGCATGAATAACCCGAATCCATTAAATAATCTGTCGAAAAATGTATTCTTTCTATCTCTATCTATCTATCTATCTATCTCTCTATCTCTCTCCTATCTATCTCTATCTATCTATCTATCTATCTATCTATCTATCTATCTATCTATCTATCTATCTATCTGTATCTATCTATCTATCTATCTATCTATCTATCTATCTTTCTCTCAATCTCATGTAATCAGTATTCCAGAAGGCTGTATATATAATCAGTACAGGGCCCAACACCACCACACACAGAATCCCACCCCTGCTTCCACATGCCATGAATCCCCTATAAGATAATATCACGCGTTTCTCTGACTTCATAATGTGATGGTGATTAACGGAGAACTCTGAGACGTGGGTGGGAAGAGGGAGGGACCTTTATACTGTAGTTGTAGTTGTTGTTGTTGTGTTCCAAGTGGTGAGCATCTGCCTCCTGACTCCTCCATATCATATACATTTTTTTTTTTTTTTTGTAAACACTGTCTTCGGAAATGAGTAGTAAAATATTTGGACAATATCAATCATTATAATTCTTCACCCTCGTTTTGTCTGTGTAAATCTAAATAATAACATATACGCATTTATTGTATTTGATTACTCGTGACTTGAAAATGACTCCAGAGCCGAAAATATTCTCCATGTCAACGTAACCTGTATGCGTAGAGGAGGTGTTGGTATCAGACTATCAGTGGTTGGTTGGTGTGTAAAGCTGTGTTGGGGGTCTACATAAATTCTCATATTTTCCCTCCTTTATGTCCACGTTGCGGTGAGCTGCAAACACCTGATGCGTGAAACTATTTTTTTTTCTTCCTTTTATAATCTTTGGGCTAAAAATTCGGGGCTGGCCTTATTATTCCTCGTTAATTTATATACTGGAACTTGTAATCTGAGATATAAATTTGTTCTTGTTTCTTATAGAAGGCTTATGCTGTAATTTTTTTGTTATATATACACACTCTCTGCTATGCTGATACATAATGCGTTCAACGGAGCTCATCCATACTTTGTTTATATTAATTTTACTGTGCTTTGGGTTTTGCGTCTATTGATCTTCTGTTCATACGAATTGTGCAAAGAGACAGACCAGTTGTATTAAGATGGTCTGTTCCTTGTACCCATTGTGAAGTAATACGTAGCTTCCACTTAGAAAAACATAATATTTGTTGAAAAAAAAAAAATAATAGTAATAACAATAGTAATAATGATAATAATAGTAATAATATTAATAGTATTGTTCCTAGACTTATATGCTATCATTGTTGTTCTTCCTTTCTTCCATCCATCCATCCATTCATATATCTATCAATCTATGTATCTATTTATCTAGCCAATCCATCCATTTACGTATATATCCATCCATCCATCTTCATTACCTGTGTGTATTAATGAGTTCGTTTGGTGGTTTATCTGACTACTGATTAATTTATTAAAGGCGTCGTCACGTATTGGTAACATTGAAGGCTACTAATTCCTCCAAACTATGCTACGAAACAGATTACTCTCTCTCTCTCTCTCTCTCTCTCTCTCTCTCTCTCTCTCTCTCTCTCTCTCTCTCTCTCTCTCTCTCTCTCTCTCTCTCTCTCTCTCTCTCTCTCTCTCTCTCTCTCTCTCTCTCTCTCTCTCTCTCTCTCTCTCTCTCTCATTTTATTTTCTTTATCTTAGCCATTCTAGCATTGATGTATTTAGGTCAACGACTGGCAAATAGGTATACGGTCACCTCGGTATGGTCATGTTGTCGCCTCTCATGTTTTAGGAGGAAAGATAGTGTTGGCAAATATGGAACAGATCGATTCCTTGAAACTAATCCAACAAACAGGAGGCTACTTCAATAAATGTGTGTTGTTGGTTTGATCTGTCTCTTGGTGTAAGGTGTAGGAATCAGTGGCCTCCAATGGACCAAAGGTATGGCCTAGCGTCCCCCTTCACGTCGCGCTTTGAGATACATGAGGCTGCTAGAGGACAAACATAGCTTCTTGGAACCATGCATCTCATGGTTCCAGGCCAACCAGAAAGAGGTACGGTACGATTACCACTAACCCACAAACCAATGTCTGAACCCACGATCAAAGGCATAGGTTGAGTGGAGGACATGATGGGGTGAGATAGGGAGCCTGCAGGGTACAGTACGTGAGTCTAAAACTTTAAATTAAGGTGAAAAACTATTGAGGGTAAATAAATGGAGTGCAGCTGAAAGGTTCCAAACTGTGTTCCGAAACAGACACTATAAGAGTTAAACTAATATTTTATGTACTATTTTCTCAGCAATGTCGTCTATTAATTTGCTCCATCTTATATTCCAGTCTATTATAGAAGTAATGGAGTAAACAGAAGCCACCTTAACATGGAACGTTGTTGTTACTTTGTATGTGTTGTAAGATATGGGACTGATATATTAGGCAGGATATTCAGCAATTAGGTTTGACATGGGACGATCGGCTAAAGTCTCGCTGTTTACAGACTCCCTCCAATGTGTCCCGAGAAACGTGACACATTGTAATAGCGACCAAAGTCTGGCAGCTGAGAGCACCCTTCCTCGTGTCCTGAGAAACTTGGCCCTCTGTATTTGATTTAGGACTAGCGGCCAAAGTCTCGCTCCTTACAGAACCCTTCCCTGTGGCCTGGGAGAGTATGGAGTGATGGATGAATGAGGGAAGGGGGCCCTGTGCTGGAGACGTCCCCCTTTCCTCGGAGGCCGCGTTATCCTGCTTCACGTTCCGCATCCTAATTAGACTTGCCTCATTAAATTCATATATCCAGGATAAGACTCTGAATATTGCATGGTGGTGCTAATGTTTCCAGGCGCTCGCTTGCTCGCTTCAGAGGATGCGAGAGTGTGTTGTAGGAGAGAGAGAGAGAGAGAGAGAGAGAGAGAGAGAGAGAGAGAGAGAGAGAGAGAGAGAGAGAGAATATGTGAGAGGGAGGCTGGCTGGTCGGGTGGAAGGCAACCAACCATTATACTGTACACAGGACGCCGTGAGAAATTATGCTTGGCCAATGCCTCATATTATCCCAGGCAAGTTTAATAATATTTGGGCTCGTGGTGCCTCCCTTGTCATTGCAAAGGTTGGGTGTCGTGTGGCATCCTCGTATATTGTCCTTCCTGAGAGAGAGAGAGAGAGAGAGAGAGAGAGAGAGGTTATTAATGTTGTTATATTGTATTTTGTCTCAAACTGTCCGGGAAGTGGAAAAAATGCTTCTGTTGGTGTGGTGTTGAATTATTTACAGTAGGTTGGTTGGTTTGGTGGGTGGGTTGGTTGCTTGGTTGGTTGGTAGGTAGGTAGGTAGGTTGGTTGGTAGGTAGGTAGGTAGGTTGGTTGGTAGGTAGGTTGGTAGGTTGGTAGGTAGGTAGGTAGGTAGGTTGGTTGGTTAGTTAGTCGGTTGGTATTGAACTACTAGTGTACAGAGTTGGATAAGCCTTGTCTAACAGTACACGTGTTACATCCCTCTTGAGTCTTGCCCCTCGCCTGTCATCGCTACCCTTGTCCCTCTCCTCTCACTCAGCCCTTCTCAATCTCCTTCCCTCTCCTTTCATCCTCTCTCCCTCATTCCTTATGCCAGTCATCTCATGAATCTCCTAATCCCTTTCCTTTCACCCCTTGGCTAATCCTTCTTGCTGCCTCTCTTATGCCTTCATCTATCTCTCTCTCTCTGTCTCTCTATCTCTGTCTCTCTATCTATCTATCTCTGTCTCTCTCTCTCTCTCTCTCTCTCTCTCTGTCTCTCTGTCTCTCTATCTATCTAGCTATCTCTATATCTGTCTCTGTCTGCATCTCTCTCTCTCTCTCTATCTATCTATCTATCTATCTATCTATATCTATCTATCTATCTATCTATCTATCTATTTCTGTCTGCCTCTCTCTCTTTCTCTCTCCTACTCACATTTCACTCTCTTCCACTCGTCCGGAAACACACTCTGAATTGTCCCTATTTTTGTCAAGTGCTCAGGGTCGCCTCTTTTGCCTCCTCTCCTTCCTTCCACATTTTCTTCCTCGTCGTCCACTTTTTTTTACCTCCGTTTCGCATTCCGTCTATGTTGCCTGTTGCATTCCTCTCCACTCCTTCTCCTTCCTTCCTTTAATGGGGTTTTACTGCTTCCTCAGTCCAAATCTTTGCTTTTCATCTTCCAAACTTCACCTCATCTTACCTCCTCACCTTATTATCTTCCCAACTTCACATCTTCCTAACTTCACCTCATCATCTTCCTAACTTCACCTCCTCATCTTTCCAACTTCACCTCATAAAATTATACCCTCCTCACATTCTCATCTTTCCAAACTTCACCTAATCATCTTCCCTTCTTATCTTATCTTCTTCCAAACTTCGCCTAATCATATTCGCTTTTCATCTTTTCATCTTTCCAAACTTCATCTCCTCATCTTTCCAAACTTTCCAACATCTTGCTTCTTCACCCCATGCACCTCGTAACCCCAGCAGAGGCCTGTAGTCAGCACGTTTCAGGCCGAAGGACGATAACTTAGTACAGTGTAGGGGAAGAATGGTTGGTAGGGGAGGGAGTAAGGGATATGATGGAGGGAGAGACGGTATGGAAAGGGAAGGAAGGGGAATAAATGCAAAGGAAAGGAAGGGGAGGAAGGGAACATAAGTAGTAAGGTATATATACAATAGGAATATGTAAGTACAGTATGTATGTATGTAGGTAGGTGGGTGGGTGGGAAAGGAGGTAGGTAGAAAGGTATATATACAATAGGAATATGTAGGTAGGTAGGTAGGTAGGTAGGTAAGTGGATTGGTATGTAAGTAGATAGGTAGGTAGGCAGATGGATTGGTATGGAAAGAAGGAAGGTGATGGAAGACAGAGACTAAAAAGGCTAAGGAAGAAAAGAGAATAGGAAAACGAATATGGAAGGGAAGGTAAATGAGAAAGGAGGGCAAAGAAAGGAAGGTTAGATGTGAACTGTGATGGAAGGAAGGCAGAACAGGAAGAAGTCATAGGAAAGGAAGGTGGAGATGAGAAATTCCAGAGAGCGTAGGAGAGAAGGTATAGAAGGGAGGAGGAGGAGGAGGAGGAGGGGGAGGAGGAAAAAGAGAAAGAAGAAAAGAAAGAAGAAGAGAAAGAGGAGGAGGAGCAGGAGGAGGACTAGGAGGGGTTGGGAAAGAGGGAAGAATGAATGTGACGTTAATGTATGGCGACCTCACTACAAAGTTAATATCATGCCTTGGATGATATATGACAGTAAATGAATAGGGAGAGAAAAAGAGTGAAAGGCCATTGAGAGAGAGAGAGAGAGAGAGAGAGAGAGAGAGAGAGAGAGAGAGAGAGAGAGAGAGAGAGAGAGGGGGGGGGAAACCTATCTCGTTCCTGCTCTCTATTCCGTATCGTCTGTGGCTTTGCATCACTCCCTGCTCATGAACTTTTAACCATGACTGTACCCTTGACAAGCAATTAACCCAAGTCTTACTTCCTGGAAATGAAATAAGAGAATATATTTATAGATTTTAATAAACTTGTGATCTATTAATTAAGCAATAGATGTGGGATAAAATCTACGCCTACACTTTTTTTTTTTTTTTTTTTTTTTTTTTTTTTTTTTTTTTTTTTTTTATCAGATCATTATAATTAATTCGCCATATCAATCAGTGTATTTATTCATTCATTTAATAGTTTATGTGTATGTGTGTTGTATTGGACTCTAAATAACACAGGATACACGCCCTTGTAGCCATCAGACTCATTACCAACACACATACAAACACGTTATGGGAATAATTATTAGATTTACTCAGATTCATATCACGTTTTGCAGTTACCGTATATATTTCATTGCAATCCATTACATAATATTATACAAATAATTAATATCATACATACAGTATATATACATACACATCAGTGAGGTATTTTACATTGAAACTTAGTGCACTCCATACACGCTTTCTGAATAATTACATACATACACACATCCTGCCTCACTTTGTCTCATTCCCTACATCAATAAATTTACCTCTATCCTTTTACCTTATTTTACCTTATATCTCTGGTATTACATCTCTGTGTGGGAACCTAACCTAACCTAACCTAACCTAACCTAACCTAAACTAAACTATCCCATCCCATCCTAACCTATCCCAGACTAGGACACACTGCCTCTATCCACTGCCACCAGGACATTATACGCTGCTTTATAGATAATTAACACATACATTAGGAAATTAATATCACCGAATATCACACGATACATTATCATTAGGGACAATGGGACGTCATATTAGCCACTACATAATGATTATCAAGCTATAGATATAATTTAATTGCCTCACGGAACACTGGGTAATGTCATACAAGCAGCAAACCGTGAAATAATTCAATGGTACTTTTAGCCTCATAAAGAATGTTAATGTTAGAACTCCTGTAATATTTTCTGACTTCTCTTGTAGTTTTGTAGGACTCAGTAAAGCACCATTAACCTGTATTAAAGGGAGTATATAGCACAGTGTTTTAGGTGGTAACTGTGGAGCACATGATTCCTCTAAACTATTACAGGCAACAGGATACAATAATTCTTATTTTCATCTGGGTCTGTTTCGTGGCATACTTTGGAGGAATCAAGACACTCCGATGTAATTAAAGTGTATTACCTCCTTAATTTAACAGAGTAAACACCTCATGACCCAGCATAGTGTACAAACAAACCTACCATAACAT
>JAWZYT010005648.1:2500-37303 GCA_034508575.1 Petrolisthes manimaculis
AGTAGTAGTAGTAGTAGTAGTAGTAGTAGTGGTAGTGGTAGTGGTAGTGGTAGTGGTAGTGGTAGTGGTAGTGGTAGTGGTAGTGGTAGTGGTAGTAGTGGTAGTGGTAGTGGTAGTGGTAGTGGTAGTGGTAGTAGTAGTAGTAGTAGTAGTAGTAGTGGTGGTAGTGGTAGTTGTAATAGTAGTAGTGGTGGTAGTTGTAATAGTAGTAGTAGTAGTAGTAGTAAAATTAATTGTAGCAGTAATAATAGCAATATTAATAGTAATAGAAGTAATAGCAGTAGCAATAATAGTAATAGTTGCAAAAGTAGTAATAGAAGTAATAATAGTAGTAATAGTAGCAGGAAAAATATTAGTAATAGTAGTAATAATAGTAATAGCAGTAGTAATAATAGTAATAGTAGTAGTAATAGTAGGAATAATAGTAATGGTAATAGTCACATAGCCAACACAATAATCTCTTTAGGGCAAAATGGCGGGATTAATATTTGATGTGTGTGTGTGTTATCTCTCCCTCTCTCTGTATGTGTGTATGTGTCTCTCTCTCTTTCTGTGTGTGTGTGTGTGTGTTTTATATCTCACACATAAATGAAATAGTTTTTGATGTGTGTGCGTGTGTGTGTGTTTGAGAGAGAGAAAAAAAAAAAAACATACAATCTCTTTGTAAAATTGAACTGTTTTGCTAATGGGGATTACAAACAGATTACAAATATTACTCAACCTTGTAATTCTCTCTCTCTCTCTCTCTCACACACACAGACACACATAGAGACATACACTATCACTGTCACTCTCGTATATACACACACACACACACACTCTCTCACTCTCTCTCTCTCTCTCTCTCTCTCTCTCTCTCTCTCTCTCTCTCTCTCTCTCTCTCACACGCATCCTCTCTTTTTCTACACACACACACATATCCTTCACCCTATCTCTCTCTCTCTCTTACTCTCTTTTATTTTTACACACACACACTCTTCCCCACTCTCTCTCCCTCTCTCTCTCTCTCACACACACACACACACACACACACTCACACACACAGAATAATTAATTAAATATATATTCTCACCTCAGGTAAATTGATATGATGAAATACCTGTTGGATAACGTAAGATTAATTTATTATTATTAATATTATTATTTTTAATGTTATTTTTATATTTTTTATTAGTGTTATTGTTATTATTCTCTCTCTTTATCTCTCTCTTACACACACACATATACTGTACACACAATGTCACACACACACACGTGTGTGTATGTGTGTGTGTATGAGAGAAAGATAGAGTGTATGTGTGTGTGTATGAGTGTGTGTGTTGAGAGATAAAGACAGAGTGTGCTTGTATGTATGTATATATATGCATATATGTATATATAAATATGTGTGTGTGTGTATGTGTATGTGTGTGTGTATATTTATGCGTGTTTGTGTGTGTGTGTGTGTGTCAATGTATTTCACAATATAACAAAGTATTGTTCTCGGCTTAACACGATTTTAATATTTATAAATTCACACCTATTTTTATTTTATATTTCTCTTTCTTTTAATCCTCACATCCTCACCACCTCTCTCTCTCAATACATACACACATCCTCCCCACCTCTCTCTCTCTCACACACATTTGACTTCTCACTCGAATTGCATATTAAATTTCACACAGTGAGAGACATCGACTTTGATTGACATGTGTGTGTGTGTGTGTGTGAATAAATTATCAGTCAAGAAATCAGTCAATAATAATAATAATAATAATAATAATAATAATAATAATAATCTATATAAATATATAGTATATGTGTGTAAGTAAGTAGATTTTATTGTTTTTAAAATACAAATAGGTAGAATAATATAACATATATTACAGCAACGGTCTGTCGAGCTAAGGCAGACCTGACAGACATTATTTAATTAAGTCAAGATATTAGTGTTTGCTTAAATGTTAATTCTAGTAAAGTAATATGTAGATCTATTATATATTTACATAATTCATACAAATAAAATACAACTCAAGTGACCTGAGAGCTACAAACATGGATTTGACAGTCTTTAGTTAGTAATTACATAATTTTTCTTTTTTATTTTGAAAACAGACATGCTACTTGACTCGAACAGAACTTTTAACTCTAAGGGTAAGTTATTAAATAGTTTAGGACCATAATTCATTATACTATTTTTGAAAAGAGAAGTTCTAAAATGTGGGCAGCGTAAGTCAATGGTATTACTCCTTGTTACTCTATTGTTATCCACAAACCTAAATACAGCATTTCCACCATAACCCCTAATCATTCTAAAAATAAGTAATAAAGTAAAATATTTATGAATGGCCTTAAAACTTAGAATTTTCTTATCTGTGAATATCAGTGCTGTGTAGTCAAACTTATTAAGATCAAATATACATCTCAGTATTTTTTTCTGTACCTTAATTATTGGATCAAGAAAGGTAGGCCAAGTACATGCCCATATTGCTACACAATAAATAAAGTATGGGTAACACAAAGTGTAGTACAGGCTGATCAAAGCCTCCGTTGGCAGATTATGGCGAATTTTAAAAAGAACTCCACACACTTTTGAAAGTTTCATATATACATATTTCGTTTATGTGGCTGTTCCAGTTAAGATTTTTGTCTACTATTATACCAAAAAATTTGATGGCATTAACCTGTTTTATTGTTTCGTTTTCTAATTGTAATGGATTCATTTCATGACTTAGTGATCGGTTTTGGAAATATATGAATTTTGTTTTTGAGATGTTTAACTTTAATTTATTAATTTTAATCCAGTTGGTGTGTGTGTGTGTTTGGCAGCATCATTCTGATGGGTGAAGCCTGGGAAGTGTCCTCGGTCTATAATTACTTTTTTTAATGACCAATGGGGGGGGGGGGGGCTAGGGGGGTTTCGAACCCCTGCTTTAGGGCTGAGCAGGAACCGTTTTCTTCGGTACTCACGGTTCCGAGTACTCTGACTGGTGGAACCGCCAGAACCGGTTCTGGAACCTATTACCCTCCCTGGCTCGCGAATTCTATTACATCCATTATATCACAGTGAACATTATCGATTACGTACTATCATAAAATACTTCCCTTAATTCTAAAATGTGTTTGATCATGTTGGATTTTCCACCACCATACTTTAAAGAGTCATTGCATATCAAACAAAGAATGTAATCAGGGTTAATTTTATTCATGTATGTCCATACCGGTGCCTTTTTGCTACATTTTACTCATGGGAAACACTTACCTTCCTCGGTCTCTCTCTTCCATCTTTACATCTTTCTCTTCCATCTTTACATCTTTCTCTTCCATCTTTACACCTTTCTCTTCCATCTTTACATCTTTCTGTTCCATCTTTACACCTTTCTCTTCCATCTTTACATCTTTCTCTTCCATCTTTACATCTTTCTCTTCCATCTTTACACCTTTCTCTTCCATCTTTACATCTTTATCTTCCATCTTTACATCTTTTTCTTTCATCTTTACACCTTTCTCTTCCATCTTTACATCTTTCTCTTCCATCTTTACATCTTTCTCTTCCATCTTTACACCTTTCTCTTCCATCTTTACATCTTTATCTTCCATCTTTACATCTTTTTCTTTCATCTTTACACCTTTCTCTTCCATCTTTACATCTTTATCTTCCATCTTTACATCTTTATCTTCCATCTTTACATCTTACATAACATGACCTAGCCTAACTAAACATAGCATAATATAACATAACATAGCGTAACATAACATGACCTAACCTAACCAAACATAGCGTAACATAACATGACGTAGCCTAACCAAACATAGCACAACATAACATAACGTAACGTAACATAACATAACCTAGCATAGCATAGCATATAATAAAACATTTCGTAACGTAACATAACATAACATAAATTTGACATAAAATAATGTAACATAACATGACCCAACCTTACCAAACATAGCATAACATAACGTGGCCTAGCCTAACCAAACATTGCATAGCATAATGTAACATAACATGATGTACCCTAACCAAACATAACATAACATAATGTAATGTAACATAACAAAACCTAGCATAGCATAACTTATAATAAAACATTTCGTAACGTAACATAACATAACATAAATTTGACATAACATTATGGAACATTTCTGTGTATATATTTGGATATTCCACTCTTTGTTTTAGTCTCCAATTTATTTGTCAACATATATTTTTTCTTCTTCCTGTTGAAAATATTTACTTAATTTCTTTTGACCTTTATTTTAATAATATATAATATATGTTATTCGAAACAGTATTTTCTTTTTCTATAATTTCTTTTGAGTTTTTTTAAATTATATATTTATGTAATAAAAAAAAAGTTTTAAAAGGACCAATGGAGGGGGGGGGGGGCTCAATCCCAGTACCCCTGCAGCCCAATTCGCCACTCCAGCCTTGCTATTTAATCGTGGCTGTTACAATGCCACATTCTGCTGTAGTTGCGTCATGGATAACTTCTGTGGTTGTAAAGCTGGCATGGTTTCTCTGGGGGACCAGCAACCACACCGGATAATGCTCTTGCTCTTATCCTTTCATGGACGCTACGTAATGCTCTTGCTCTTATCCATTCATGGACGCTACGTAATTAAAAATGGAGTACACGTCATCTAAAAGAAATTTGACGACATGATCAGCATCAATTAAGATTCACACGAAAATTATTACTGTAGTCTACTATTTTAACTAGATATTTTCTAAGAAAGCTTTGCCTTCCAAGTTACCAACAGGACCTTGGTGTGAGCAGAACACTGGTTTCTACCTTCATTTTCAGGAGTAATGTTATATTATCTCCTCTTTCCTTCGTGATTGCAATAAAGACAGATTACTCTCTCTCTCTCTCTCTCTCTCTCTCTCTCCAACTGAGAGAGAAGAAGGGAAGCATTTATTTATTCCAATTGGTGTTAACTGGCATCTCTACTGTTTATCATCGTACATCTGGAGTAGCTTACCGAGCGAGACGTCAAGTCGGTCGCTGATTGGCTCTAATTTCCCCTATGAAATATAATCGTATAAAGTTCACGAATATGCTTCCCGCCCACATTTCTCTCCTCTCCCATTAACCCCCCCCCCCTCCCTCCACTTGCAACTGTTGCCAGATCCGACGAATCCCAAACCAAGTCACTGATGGATGGGATGTGGACCCTTGATCTGTCCAGGGCTGTACATTCACTGCCTTGGGTACACAAACCACCGCCCTGTAAAGAAACCCATCTTGACTCTTAAGCAAAAGCAGGGTAGGATTGCTTTTGCCAAGGAATATCTTGCTTAGCTTGAGGAAAACTGGTTAAACGTATTTTGGTTAGACGAGTCAATCTTTTCTGTTACTTGTGTAACGCCCAGTTCCGTCCTGATCCGTTTATCCCCACTAGTAATAAAACAAATTAAAAAAAATGAAACGATGGAATAGTTACACGAGTAGTATTGGTTAGTACACCCTGGATCAGAGCGAAGCTGACGATATCACAAAAAAAAATATGGTTCCTCGTGATCTTCACCGAGTCTCAGTATTGGTCAACAAAAATACGTCAAGTAAGGGGAAGAGAAACGAGTCTGTTTAATTTAATTTACATTTAATGATCACAAAAATTTAGTTAATAATTTTACAAAAAAAAAAAATACATACCTAAAGAAATTGAATAAAAAAAATATTAGTTAGCGAATTATAAATTATTTACTTTACCCCTGAATAAAAATAGGAATGAATTTTAAGCTCCCTTCCCTGACTAGAAACAATATACAATAACCCACTTAAACTAATAGGGACGAGCTCTGACTGAATTAATTTCTTAAAACCCTTTTCTACGGGAGTAACTAATAATACCTTTCAAATCTACCACACAAATAATACTGGATATTCATACTACCAGAAATAATGTTCAGTACACGACACTTTCCCTCTTAAATATCGTCGAGAGTAACATTCCCCCACTACGTCTAGACGACTCGGACAAGAAAATATCGTGAGTCTTCCCGATACACTATTTCTCAATCACACTTTAACATGAATATCAATCACCACAGAACCAACACCAACAGGGAGGTAACCGAGCTCACTTCTCACACCTGTCGTAATGGTCGAAAGCTTCTAGAAGCTTAGCTCACTCGAGCATGTACAGCCACGCACCAAAGTTTCTGTACCCCCTCAGTGGAAGTCAGGGTCAGAGAGAGCAGAGACGGTAGGTAAACGGACGGTAGCCACCACAGTGTTGTCAACTCTAGCCAAGATAATATTCCCGAACCATGAGTTGTGAAGCTCCATTTGAAGCATTCACTGTTGAGAGGGAGAGTCAGAAAGGGGAATAAGTGGAAGGTATAGTTCTCAATCTCCACATCCTGTCTGCTTATATATGTGTTTTATTATTTTGACAAATTTAAAAATATTGTAGTTCTACTTTGATATTGCAGTTATTATAATCATCGTCATCATAATATGTTGTCGCGCAAAAACCGTATTCACTTTAGGGCAGTGTCATTTGCTTCCTTTATAATTGATCTCCGAAGATTAACAGATGCACCACGGGAATTTTTGCTACTTGCCCCCAATTATTAATAAAAAATAATAATAGGCTTTAATTGAAGACCTATGCACATAATAATAACCACAATTATAATAACTGTTAACTTATTATAACCTGAAGTTTATACTTCAACCTCACGTTTGCATTAAGCATGTGTAATGTTTGTTTTTGTTGTTTTATTATTATTATAAGCACCGATATATGTATTGCTTTAGACCCTTAGCCACGATGATATACAGTGTATACACTATTATACACTTCAATGAACATATTAAGGCTTGAAATACTGTAGATTACATATTTCATTTTATTACTCATCAATTGACAGTCTCCAGTCGCTCGGGCATTGAGGCACCTTGCCTCCTCACTGTATAATATATATGGTTTTCATATATATATATTCTACATAACTATTATCATATCCTTTTGCTTGCATAAATTTGAAGGACTATGGGTGATAAGGGAGAAAGGCCTATGTCATTAAACTTTGAAAGAACGAATGAGAGGGTTAAAATTATGAGAAAGAAAAGATAAAGAATACTACAGAAGGCAAGGAAGAGAGAGAGAGAGAGAGAGAGAGAGAGAGAGAGAGAGAGAGAAGACAGGGGAGAGGAGGTTGTGTGAGGTTGCCAGTTACTTGAAAGATATAGGTATTAAGTTTATTTTACAGCGAGAAAAGGTGATAAAGAGGGGGACTACCAGCATGAGGGGTGAAAAGAATACAGGTAAAGCTGAAGACAGAAAATTAATTGTCTCGGCTCCGTTATTTGTTGCTTAATATCCAAAGGATAATAATTATAATTAGTATCTCTCTACGGGGGTGAACAACAGACAGTGTCTTTGTTTAATAGATCGATCAAATGCAATATAATGAAGCACATATTCTAAATGTTTTTAATTTTTTTTCAACTACTCACCCTTATCTGTCCTATACACGACCGATGCCCTATCCATATGGCGAGGAAAGTTCAAGAATGGTTTACTGCTCATGATTATTTGCAGGTGATAGATTTGTCTATTTAAGACTGCGATATGAACCCTATAGAAAATGTATGAGGTTCTATCGTTAACACGTGGGAGCCAGAACGACAGAGAACCACAGCAGATTTGTTACGTCACACCAGAACACAGTGGGAGATTTTTCGGGGAAAACCATATATATTATACAGTGAGGAGGCAAGGTGCCTCAATGCCCGAGCGACTGGAGACTGTCAATTGATGAGTAATAAAATGAAATATGTAATCTACAGTATTTCAAGCCTTAATATGTTCATAGAAGTGTATAATAGTGTATACACTGTATATCATCGTGGCTAAGGGTCTAAAGCAATACATATATAGGTGCTTATAATAATAATAAGACAACAAAACAAACATTACACATGCTTAATGCAAACGTGAGGTTGAAGTATAAACTTCAGGTTATAATAAGTTAACAGTTATTATAATTGTGGTTATTATAATTACAGTGTGGTGCCTACAGACCCAGTTGGATTATGGGTTTGAATGCTTCGTGACGAGGACTTGTGGAGCTTTCACCTAAACTGACAAAGTCATATAAACTATAACCAATAAATGTCTGATTTCAATGTTTCCCTATTTTAATTAGTAATAACAATAGTTGTGACACAATATCCTCTAAATGTTGTGATTGGTTCACTAACACTGGGCATCTGAATGGCTGGCCTAGATGTTGACCTCAGATAAATAAATAAAGGTAATAAATATATTCGTCATATATAACGGATTGTATTTGCATACCAGATATCACTATTATTTCTATTCTGGTCGTGTTTGCGCATTAACAGATTATGCAGCAACACACAGAATGATGGTGGTGGTGGTAAGATGGAGAGTAAAGGAATGGTGGGATGAAGGGAGAGGAAACAGTGAATTGAATAAGCGAGGACGGGGTGAGGAAGAACAGATGGAGTAGTAATTGGGTAATTAACATCTTACACTATAACTATTATCCTTTGGTAACCAGTTACACAATAAACGTTTCTTAAAAAAGGTCATGACTGATACAGGATAAAAATAAAGGATTTACTTGAAATGTAACTTAACACTGAGTAGGTGGTGCATCGCTTGATATATTAGTCATCAAAAACTGGTGTCGTGTTAATTATATTAGGTAAAATCTGGATTCATTTCAAATAATAAAAAATATCCCATGGAATGCAGCATCAGAGTTGGATTTAGATTACAGTAGAAAACATTTAGCTACTTGATCCAATAATTCTCTCCATCTCGATCACTGGTGAACTTTACCCCCCTTTCCCCAACCCAACCCCTCCTCTCCTACCACCTTCAAGTGAGTGGTTCACATCCATGATCACAAGTGGTTCGGTATTCAAATTTTTGGATGGCTCAACATTGGTAACGCTACCCCCCCTATATAATTCCACCCACATTTCTCCCCTCCCCCTTCCACCTGTCAGTGATACCATATCCGTTGAGGCCCACACCAAGGCAAGGGTGGAAGAAGTGTGGACCATTGATCTGTCCGGAGCTGTACGTTCGTAGCCGAGAGACAAGGAACCAATGCGGACGTTGGTCCGTCCTTCCCACAACTCTCGTGCCTGCGTACCTTACAGCACCGCTGCGCATAATATTTGCATTTTCTACACACTTTTTAACTAATTTCACACTCTCCTCTCCTATTACTTGCCCTTCCTATACAAATCTGTTATAACTAAAAACCAACATAACTACGAACATTTCCTCGTTCCCTGAGTTTAATGTAAAAATTAGAAACTTGTTAACCTAATTAAAGAATATTATTGGAACACATTTTTACCACGAAATTAATAAATTGTAATGAACCAAATTTTAAAGATTGTAGGATATCAGGATTCAATAGTTTGATAACATAAAGGAAATTATTTCTGACATCCAGACTACCAATAACACTGTACAATAACGGCGTCTGTAATTTACGAGTTTATCCACATACTCCATTTCACCATTCTAACCGACTAATCATCTGGTTCCTTAAATTTTCTATTAAATATTTCCCACGACTCTTCCTTACATATTTTATGACTAATTTTCTTAACCTATTAACAAAAATAAACATTTATACAAATTACTTCGCTGGAATTTCGTAACTAACAACAATAACAAATAATAACGGTCACTTCTCTTTCTTTAATCGCATTTCTTAGCAACAAAGAAAACGGCATGTTTAAAGGGGAACATTAAAAAGAATAGAATAATTTTGGAGCGTTACACTTGTAACACAAAGTTGTAACATTTACCACCGTAAGGAGAGTGACCCACTTGACCCTCGTTATATTTGTGGGATGAAAAATCACCCAGATTACCTAATGGTTTGGGGTTCTTTTTCTGGGTAGGGTTTAGGAAAACTTGTTGTTCTACCAACTAACATCAAAATAAATCAGTTTGTGTACTACTCCTTTTTCTACACGTAAAAACATATTGACTATCGCACTCGGTTGATTTTGTTTACAAGCGGCAGAATTTTGTCGAGTACTGTACAGTATATGTATAAAGATTATGTATATGTATATCTAAATGTATAAAAATTATGCATATGTATATAAGTTATGTTTATATATATTTATATGTATACAACTTATGTATATGTATAAAAATTATGTATATGCATATTTATATGTTTAAAATTTATGTATATAATATAATATGTATACTTTTTCTTTCAGGAATATTAAGGTCAAAATTTACAACCTTCCATAACATATAATATTTAATTCTCATAAAAATATTGTGTTTGGTGTGTAGACTGACATACAGACATACTCATACATACTTACATACTACATACACACACCTAAATGTATCATGCATGCACACATACATATATAATATTATACACACACACACACACACACACACACACACACACACACAAATATCATACAGGTCAGGTCGAGATGAGATACAAGAAAGAGAATAGAAAAAGGAAATAATATTCTGCGAAATGTATGTGTGTGGGGGTGTTGAGGAGAAATAGGTGGTTAAGATTAAGACAGTGGTGATGCGAAAAATCTCTCTCTCTCTTTCTCTAAGAAAATATGTTTTGGGCTTAACCTCGCTCCCTTGAGAGAGAAAAGAGAAAGAGTGAGAAAGTGAGAGTGAGGTGAGGTAATAATGATATGTTATTCTCTTTTTTTCTCAGTCCCTTTCTATTTTTATATCTATCTATCTATCTATTTCTCTCTCTCTCTCACACACACACTCTCTCTCTCTCTGGTTTAAGTATCTTGTTAAAAGTTTAATATACTTCTACTTATCTTTATAATACACTAGCAGCGATACCCGACGTTGTCCGGGTGCAGATCTTACATGTGGTTTTGTCAATAAATTTCCTCTAATTATTTTTATGTGAACTTATTAGGAGGGTGGGGGGAGTCCATTATCCGGTGTGGTTGCCGGTCTCCCAGAGAAACCATGCCAGCTTTACAACAACAAAAGTTATCCATGACGCAACTACAGCAGAAGGTGGCATTGTAACAGCCACAATTAAATAGCAAGCCCCGAGTGGCAAATTGGGCTGCAGGGGTACTAGGATCGACCCCCCCCCCCATTGGTTATTTTAAAACTGTTTTTTCACTGTCCTTAGATTTAGTATTAAATTGAGGTGTTCAACATTTTGTGGTTAGAATTCATTCCTAAATTGGGCATGCAAGCCAGGGCTGCCTGCATCCTTGATGCTTTAGAGCAGAGAGACTATGTTGAGAAAGCCATAAATCTTTGGTTGTTGTAAGCTAATAATTCAAGAAACATATATCCAGCAAAAATAAAATGAGACCGGGGACATTCCCGGGACTACACCGGTCATAATGGTGTATCATTTGTCAACATTTTTTTTTTATTGTACCAGGGATTGGAACCTGTGATTTTGCGGTTAAGGCCAAATAACAGCCTTCGGCTTGGGCTGCAGGGGTACTGGGATCGAATCCCCCTCCAACCCCCTCATTGGTCATTTTAAAACTTTTTTTTTTTTTGTAGGCCGAGGACACTTCCCAGGCTTCACCGATCAAAATGGCGTGTTTCTTTTTACTCTAGGTGAAATGATGCGACTGTGCATAGCGGCTAAACACACACACACACAGACAGACGGAGTGTTTTATATATATAGATAACTGATAGCTACAAATAAATGTCTCAAATGTTTCTCTCATTCAAAAGCAGATTAAAAAATATCATAAGGAACTATTAACCAACTTAAATTTTGTTATACGTATATGTATTTGCATATGTATTGATATTTATATTTTTATGTATAGTATAATATTAACCTGTTATTTCAGCATATAAGGTACCTAATTACTTAAGCTAATGTATATAACTATCTTATTACTAACTCATATCAGTCATATGTTCAATAACTGGTTCTGTATCATTATCACATTGTCTTTTCTCACTTGTATTTAGTGATTAAATTTTAGTATTAGTTAATAATTAACATTGCCATTATCTAAGGAAGGCATAAAATAACATCATAACTATAATTATTGTTAATGCTGCTCAGTTATTCACTGTCAGTATTAACTAAATTTTGCCTGAGAAACATCGCTTTATATAGGCTAGCATTAGTTGTACATATCAAAACTGTTCTATGCTTATACGTATATTTTTGTATTTTGTATAACTGATTGCTATAAATAAATGTTTCAAATGTCTCTCTCTCTCTCTCTCTCTCTCTCTCTCTCTCTCTCTCTCTCTCTCTCTCTCTCTCTCAGTCATCAGTCATCAGTCAGTGTGTGCACATCAACTCTCTACGCTCTCTACCTGACCTTTGTCTACGCTCTCTACCTGACCTTAACCCCGCATTGGACGACAAGGACGTTAAGTTGAATATCTTTGTTATTTTATTTTTATATTAGTGTTATTATTAGTAGTATATTATTGTTTGCTCTTGTATTCTAATAATTATATTACCGTTGTTTCTGCGTTCATATACAGGGTATTTACCCAGAAGCGGAGTAACAGTAACACAATATCCATAAAAATAAATATATTAGTGCGTTGAAATGGCACCAACACGTTCAGCTTGTTCTATATGTAAGGGTAAATATTACGGAGAATGGCTTAAAAACAAAGATACAGATGAAGCAGTTTGCTTCAAGTGTGAAACTAACGAAAAACTACAGTATTTAGACTGTGTTGTTAAAGAAATGAAAAAAGATATTGATAACTTAAAATCAGAAAATACAGCATTGAAACTGAGCTTGGACGATATAAAACAAAACCCAGACATAGTAGTAGAAAGTAACAATTTCCAGTTGGTTAAGAACAAACGTAACGTACATAAAAGCTGTAAACAACAAGAAAAGGTAAAGTTAACAAACAAATTTAGCCTTTTGCAAGATGAAGCAGATCAAAGTACACATAAATATATAGAAAGATTCAGTGATGCAGAGACGGAAACTCATGTAATTTCAGACTCTATTTTACGAGGTCAAGGATATGCATTTGGCGCAAATAGGAAAGGAAAGAAAAGATGTGTGAAAGTTATACCAGGCTGTGACCTAAACACGATGGAGAGAGAAATAAAATCACTGTCTGTTAAAAGAGAAAGTTGTCTGGTAGTTAATATTGGAAATAACGACATACACAATCAAAGGAGAGTAGATGTATCATCATTAGCAACAAAATATAGGAATGTATTAACGGAAATGAAAAAGAAATCGAGTAAATGTGTTGCTGTTGGAATATTAACTAGAGGGAACGATAGCCCTTACATGATGAAACAAGTAAATATTTTAAATAGCAAGATTCATCAGATGTGCAAAGAGGAGAAGATAATTTTTGTAGACACGAAAAAAAACCTCGAGGGTAATAGGGAATTGTACAAGGCGGATGGAATACATTTATCACAGAAGGGAATAAATGCAATGGCCGGATTATTGAATACAGCTGTATTTAGAGCCTGTGAGGGAGTGGACTATTCACAGGAGAATCCTACTCTGACCGCTAATCCCAGGTCAAGTCAGGTACAGGAAATTCCTCCCCAGATTAATAGTAGGAGGTCAGGTCAGGTAAGGTCAAAAGTCAGGTAAGGTCAAAAAACTAATTAACTCACTACCTGCAGGGGATAAGAGAACTAACACTAACCAAAATAACTCACCACCTGCATGGGATAATAAAATTAATACTAACCAAAATAGCTCACCACCTGCATGGGATAATAGAACTAACACTAACCAAAATAAAATTGTCCCCACTAGAACTAACACAGGAATAAAATCAACCAGGGTATTACTTCTTAATGCAAGAAGTTTAACAAACAAACTAAATGAACTCAAATGTATACTGGTAGAAGAAAATATAGATATAATATGCGTGACTGAAACTTTCTATGATCACAAGAACAAAAACTATATTGCTGAACATCAAATTGAGTCATATACTCTATATTACAAGGACAGAGAAGGAATTAGAGGAGGGGGAGTTGCAATTTATGTTAGGAACTCCATCAACTCAAGCGAACTTGTCCTCCATAACAACAAATCAGAACTAGTATGCACTAAAATTAATGATAATGATATAAACATCAATATTGTCGTAGTCTACCGAAGACCTAGTCACACGTTGGAGGAAGACTTAATGTTATATAACACGTTAAAAGATACACTAAACTCAGACGAAACCGTCATACTTGGCGACTTTAATCTTCCAAGAATAGATTGGAATATAAATACTAGTGAAGCCCAGGACTCTAATAGATTACTAGAGTTCGTGGGAGATAATTTCATGTCACAGCTTGTCAGAGAACCAACTAGAGGGGATAATATTCTTGACCTTGTATTGGTAACGAATGAGGACTTAATAACTGATGTCAATGTTGGAGAACACCTCGATTCATGTGATCATAGAATGATAAGATTTAACCTTAATAATAGTCAGCCCAATACAACTAACAATATCTTAACTCCAGACTTTAGGTTAGCTGACTATAACAGCATGAAACGTGATCTAAGAAACATACATAGACACATTGAGGACATAACTGATACTAATAGCATGTGGTTAGAATTCAAACACAAGTTTATGGAAGCTCAGAATACATATATCCCAATGAAAAGAATAATGAACAATATAAACAGCAAACCCCCATGGTACAATGCAGATATAGGAAGAGCAATTAAAGACAGACAAAAGTATCACAAAATTAAGAAAAGAGACAATAGTGAAGTAGCAGTCAATATGTATCAAAACTCTCGTAGATCAGTTAAAAGGCTCATAAAATCGGCAAAACGGCAATTTGAAGTAAAAATAGCAAGGGACAGTAAGATCAATCCAAAGTCATTTTACAAATATATAAACAGTAATAGAAAGATAAGAAGCGGCATTGGTCCATTACTTAATGAAGAGGGGGAAATGATGACTGATAACTCTGACATAGCCAACACACTTAACAACTTTTTTAGTTCAGTTTTTACAGTAAATTATGGAAATAACGATACCCCTAGAGAACCATTAACCCCAGAGCATGAAACTCTTACTAACTTTATTATTAACCCAAGGGAGGTGCTAGATAAACTAAACAAAATGAACATTAATAAATCCCCAGGCCCAGACATGTTCTACCCAAGAATATTAAAAAATACAAGTGAGGAAATAGCTGAGTCCCTTTCACTAATATTTACCAAATCCCTAGAACAAGGAAATGTGCCAGAAGACTGGAAAATAGCCAATGTAACCCCCATCTTCAAAAAGGGAGACAAAAAACAAGCAGGTAATTACAGACCAATAAGCTTAACTTCAGTCGTGGGTAAACTCCTTGAATCCATCATTAAAGATAAAATGGTAGAACATCTCGAAATCAATAATCTCATCAGAAATAGTCAACATGGATTCAGAGCAAAAAGATCATGCTTAACAAACCTATTAGAATTTTATCATAGACTTTTCTCCCAGCATGATAACAGTAAATCACTTGACATTATTTATCTTGACTTCAAGAAAGCATTTGACAAAGTCCCACATAAGCAGCTTATGAATAAAGTAAAATCATTAGGAATAGAAGGTAATGTACATGCATGGATAGAAAATTGGTTGAATGGTAGAAAACAGAGGGTTATCATTAATGGGGTAGAGTCTAGATGGGTTCCAGTTACCAGTGGAGTGCCTCAGGGGTCAGTGCTCGGCCCAGTATTATTTACAATATATATTAATGACATAGATGTTGGCTTAAATAATATCATATCAAAGTTTGCTGATGACACTAAAATTGGAAAATCAGTATTAAATGAGGAAGACAAAAACTCACTACAGGCTGACCTATTCAAAATTGGAGAATGGTCCAACACATGGAAGATGCCCTTTAATGTCAATAAATGTCAAGTACTACACGTTGGGTCAAAAAATAAATCATTTGAATATGAAATAAATGGGTATAAAATCAATAGTGTTACAGAGGTAAAGGACCTGGGCATCACCATAAACAAGAACCTCAAACCTTCAGTTCAATGCACCATTGCAGCAAATATAAAGCAAACAGAGCACTAGGATTCATTAAAAGAAACTTCATATATAAGAATAAGGAAATAATTTTGCCTCTGTACAATAGCATAGTAAGACCTCATATGGAGTATGCAGTGCAATTTTGGGCTCCATATTTGAAAAAGGATATAGACAAACTTGAGGCTGTTCAGCGTAGAGCAACCAAACTAATTCCATCACTAAGAAATAAACCGTATCCGGAAAGATTAAAAGAACTTAACCTATTCTCCCTGTCAAAGAAGAATCCGAGGCCAACTAATAGAATGTTTCAAAACCCTAAATAACTTTAACAATGTAGATGCCAGCAAACTCTTTAAAGTAAATCATAACAGCACAACTCGGGGTAATGGAATGAAACTAATTGGTAAAAGAGCTACCTTGACACTACTAAAAACTTTTATACTTACACAATTATAAACGAATGGAATAGCCTACCATCATTAATAGTCAATAGTCTAACCATTAATACATTTAAAAAAAGACTCGACAAACATCTTGTAGAAAAGGGTATAGTATAGGAAATAACCTATAGGAAATGATGTGTGTACATGTGCATGTGTGTATGTGTATGTATATGTATATGTATGTATATGTATGTATATTCTTTTTTTATTTTTACTAATCCATATTTATTTATTTTTCTGTATTTATCTGTGTTTCAATTTAAGCCTACTTTCCAACTCTCCTATAAAATTTCCTTGTGTCTGTTTCTTCCAGCCACAGGTACTGCTTCTATCATTACTTTCATGTAGGGTGTAATGCCCGAGGGAGAGGTGGGTGGGGAGAGAGCCTTCTGCTTTACTATCCTTTACTATCCTTCACTAATCATTGATATTATTTTTTTCCCAAACGTTAAGGCCGGACCACCTCGAAGGGACCGCAAGGTCTGTGTGGCCCGTGTATCTATGTATTCTATGTAATTCTCTCTCTTAATATATATATATATATATATATATATCAATCTGTCTATCAATCATTCTATCTATCTGTCCATCTCTCTCTATCTGTCACACACTCTCTCTCTCTCTCTCTCTCTCTCTCTCTCTCTCTCTCTCTCTCTCTCTCTCTCCACAAAAAAATAATTCCCCTACAAAAACATTAGCTGGCAACTCTACTGTAAACAAAATTTATTATTAAATTAATGAGGTTTTGAATAGGTCTGTATTTCTGGTTAAAGAGTGTGTGTGTGTGTGTGTGTGTGTGTGTGTGTGCGTGAAAGAGAGAGCGAGAGAGGAGAGAGAGAAAAGAACGTGTGTATGTGTGTGTCCCTCCCTTTGTGTGTGTGTGTGTGTGTCTCTCTCTCTCTCTCTCTTAGTGTCTCTCTCTCTCTCTCTCTCTCTCTCTCTCTCTCTCTCTCACACAAATATCAATGAATATGTTTGCATGTTAAATACTAATTTCCACTCATGCACATTATAGTAATATGGTCTAACTTACTTTCTTTGACGAATGAACTGTAAACGAGGAAATTTATTCTCTCTCTCTCTCTCTCTCTCTCTCTCTCTCTCTCTCTCTCTCTCTCTCTCTCTCTCTCTCTCTCTCTTCTCTCTCTCTCTCTCTCTCTCTCTCTCTCTCTCTCTCTCTGTCTGTGTGTGTGTGTGTGTGTGTGTGTGGTGATTCCCTTGTTGTTGTATAACCGACATTACTCATCAAGACAATGATACTGAGGAGGAAGGAGATTAATACACAGCAGATCCTGTACTGTAAATTCATTCTCTCTCTTTGACAGACAAAAAGAGAGAATGAATTTACAGTACATGAGGCTGCTGTGTATCATCTTCTTCCTCCTCAGTATCATTGCCTCAACACACACACACACACCTTCCACAACACCACACCACACTCTCTCTCTCTCTCTCTCTCACACACCAAACACACACTTTCGACAAACACACACACAGTTTCCACAAGCACACGCACACACACAATCTCTCTCTTTCTCTCTCACACACACACACACTTTTCACAAACACACACACTCTGATCTCTCATCTCTCTCTCTCTCTCTATCGGGGAGAGAGGGTTTCCCATGCTAGGAAGGTCGCTAGTGAGAGACCAGGACTAAATGGTTCTCATCTTTCAGTTCTTCAACTGTCCCTCTTTTCTTTTCATTTCCTTCCTGCTTGCTGTCACACCTCTCTATCACCTTTTTTCTGGCGCTATAGGACCTCGATGTTGCGGCGCCTAATATCCATCAATCAATCAATCAATCAATCAATCTTCTCTCTCTCTCTCTCTCTCCTCTCTCTCTCTCTCTCTCTCTCTCTCTCTCTCTCTCTCTCTCTCTCTCTCTCACACCACACACACACACACACACACACACACACACACATAATCCTTTATCTGGACTTTCAGAAAGCCTTTGATAAAGTACCTCATCAGAGGTTGATGGCAAAAACCCGTGCACTGGGAATAAGGGGCATGCTTGCTAAATGGATTGAAAATTGGCTAACTGACCGGCGCCAAAGAGTAGTAATCAATGGGGAAGCCTCAAGTTGGGCATCAGTCACAAGTGGAGTTCCTCAAGGTTCAGTTCTAGGTCCACTACTCTTTATAATCTACATTAATGATATAGATGTGGGCATTGTCAGTCGAATTGCAAAATTTGCTGATGACACCAAGTTAGGGTGTAATGCTTCATCATTTGAAAAGGTAGAACAATTACATAAAGACCTAGAGAAAGTAGGAAAGTGGTCTGAACGATGGCAGATGCATTCAATTTGGGACAAGTGTAAAGTGATGCACATAGGTCCAGCCAACCAGAGAGCCAGTTACTCTCTGTTGGGAAGTGAAATTAGTAGTACTGACTTGGAGAAAGACTTAGGTGTACTGATCAGCAGTGACCTCAAATTCTCCAAGCAGTGCCTCGCAGTAGAGAAGAAAGCCCAGAGGCTCTTGGTTACATAAAGAGGCAATTTAGATTTAGAAATAAGAGATAGTCCTCACTCTGTACAATTCTTTGGTTCGGCCACATCTGGAATATGCTGTGCAGTTCTGGTCGCCGACTCTCAAGAAAGACATTGCGAGGCTTGAGAGAGTCCAGGCTAGGGCCACCAAACTGATCCCATCAATTAAACACATGGGCTACCAGAGAAGGCTGCAGGCACTAGGTCTCTTCTCATTAGAGACCAGACGCTTGAGAGGTCAACTAATTGAAGTTTTCAAAATCCTTCGTGGATATGAAAACATTGATTATCAGTGCCTGTTTAGCTTAAACACTAATGCAACTAGAAACCATGGATGGAAACTAGACTTGAAACGCTTCCGCCATAATACGTTAGGTAATTTCTTCACATATAAAATCTGTAATGTCTGGAATCAGCTACCAGCAGAGGTAGTTGATAGTTCCTCAATATAGAACAGTTCAAGAAACAGTTAGACAAAGTTCTGCCAAGCCTGGTAGAGTTATAGGGATTGTTTCCTCCTTTCCTATACACAAATTTCCTAGTCCGGCCTTTTTTCCCCCGGGTTAGGTACTTTCCATTTCCATACCCGCAATGCGGGTGGGAGAGGTGGGTGGGGGAGAGCCTTCTCTTTACTATACTTTTCTCTCACTATTAGTTAGCAACTACTACTACACCTACGGTACCTCCTTGGTATGGGTCGCAAGACCTTTTGAGGTGCTACTTGTCCTTGTAACTCCTTGTAACACTCTCATCTCTCATCTATATCTCTCTCATACACACACATTCTCTCATTTCTCTCTCTCTCTCTCTCTCTCTCTCTCTCTCTCTCTCTCTCTCTCTCTCAAACACACACACACACACACACACACACACACACACACACAAGAGATGCCAAAGTCCAAAAGCAATTTAATCACATCTGAAATCACAATTTAAAAAAAGTCGTACAAGCACAAGTCAATTTCCTGCATAATATTTTCGTGCAATATATTTTTAACACACACACAACACTCACTCACACACACACAAACACACACATACACACAGAAATAATCTCTCTCTCTCTCTCTCTCTCTCTCTCTCTCTCTCTCTCTCTCTCTCTCTCACACACACACACACAGTCCTATCTTTCTCATTACACACACACACACACACACACACATAAATACACATAGAAATAATCTCTCTCTCGCTCTCTGATATATTTTTAGAGGGAAGGATGGAAGGGAGGGATTTAGGGAAGGAAGGAAGGAAGGGAGAGAGTTGGGGAAGGAAGGAAGGGAGGGAGGGAGAGAAGAAAGGAAGGAAAGAAGAAAGGAAGGAAGGAAGGAAGGGAGGAAGGAAGGGAGGAAAGGATGGATGGAGAGAGTAGTGAAAGAAAGGAAGGAAGGATGGGAGAGAGGGAGAGAAGGAAGAAATGAAGGGAGGGAAGGATGGAGGGAAGGAAGGAAGGATGGAAAGGATAGAAGCAATTAATTATTGTATTTTCTTGTCCCTATCCTTCCTTCCTTCCTTCCTTCCTTCCCTCCCTCCTTTCCTCCTTCCTTCCCTCCTTCCTTCCTTCCTTCCTCCCACCCTCCCTTCTTCCTTCCTTCCTTCCTTCCTCCCACTCTCCCTTCTTCCTTCCTTCCTTCCTTCCTTCTTTCCTTCTTCCTTCCTTCTTTCCTTCCTTCACTTTGTTATCTCTCCTCCTTCTCTTCCTCTTTCTCTTTCTTTCTCACTTCTTGTGCCTTGGCATTTAACGCACACACATACACACACACATACACACACACACACACACACGCACACACACACATACACACACATAGTTGTATCTTTCTCATTACACACACACACACACACACACAGTCCTATCTTTCTCACTCAACACACACACACATACATACACACAGAAAGACATATACACACAGAAATATTCTCGCTATCTCTCTCTCTCTTTCTCTCGTTTCTTTAATGAAGGAAGGAAGAAACATAGAGAATGAAATGAAGGAAAGAAGGAAGGGAGGAAGAAGGAAGGAAGGAAGGAAAGAGGGGAGGGAGGGAGGAAGGAAGGGAGGAAGGAGAAAGAAGAAATAAAATAATGAATGAATGAGGGAGGGAAGGAAGGAAGAAAATAAAAAAGGAAGGAAGGAAAGAAGGAAGGAGTGAAGGAGAAAGAAGGAAAGTATGAAGGATCACTTAAAGATGTACAGCGCTTACCAGAGAGAGAGAGAGAGAGAGAGAGAGAGAGACAGAGAGAGAGAGAGAGAGAGAGAGAGTGTGTGTGTATGTTTTTGTGTGAAGAGAGAGAAAGAGAGAGTGTGTGTGTATATGTTTGTGTGAAGAGAGAGAGAGAGAGAGAGAGAGAGAGAGAGAGAGAGAGAGTGTGTGTGTGTGTGTACAAAGGGTTAAAGTGAAATAAGTCAAGCATGTACAGTTGGAGACTAATGTATTTGCACTGCACACGTCTCTCTCTCTCTCTCTCTCTCTCTCTCTCTCTTCACACACGCACATACACACACACACACACTCTCTCTCTATCTCTCTATTATTCACACACACACTCTCTCTCTTCACGCACACCCACCCACAACTCACTCTCTCTCTTTACACACACACACACGCACGCACTCTCTCTCTCTCTCTCTCTCTCTTCACACATACACATTCTCTCTCTTCACACACACATTCACTCTCTCTCTTCACACTCTCTCTCTCTCTCTCTCTCTCCTCACACACAAACATATACTCTCTCTCTCTTCTCTCTTTTCATACACACATTCACTCTCTCTCTCTTCACACACACATATACACACACTCTCTCTCTCTTCACACACACACACACAAACATTCTCTCTCTCTCTCTCTCTCTTTCTCTTTTTTTTTTTTTTTTTTTGATGACTCGTTATTCTCAGATGATGGTGTCCAACTGAACCAAGTAGGATCAGCCAGCTTCGGACGTTTGCTAAATGACGAGGTCATCAACCATCGCAAAAAAACGGGACTACCCAGGTACGTCAAGGTCAGGTAACGTAAAACGAATAAATAGAATAAACCGAAATAGCTTAAAGGTATTTTCATAAACGCTCGCAGTATCCATAACAAATTTACAGATTTAAAGGAATTAACTTTCACAGAAAATTATGATATAATCGGCATAACAGAATCGTGGCTAAATACAGAGAGCAGAGATTTCCTAGCAGAATATAAAATTCCCGGTTACACAATATTTGAAAAAGGACGAACAAATAAAAGGGGAGGCGGAGTTCTATTATATATTAAAGATGATCTCAAACCGATCCTATTATCAAAGCCCCATATCGATAACGTAGATACAATATATATACAAATTAGAAATAATTGCAGGATGAAACTTTTGTTAGCTTTATTATACAGACCCCCAGGTTAACCAGTACAAATCGACCGTGACATCTGTGAGCAAATAAACGAAATTATTAACACACAATAGGCCGTAATTCTTGGCAACTTTAATTTACCAGTAACAAAGTGGGGAGAACCATTATCAGCTCACTATGGTCAAGACTTTTATACTAACTTACAAGAGAGCTCCCTTATCTAATTTGTCAATAGCCCAACTGGTGGAAATAACGTTCTTGACCTAGTATTTTCAACAAACGAAGACATGATAGAGAATATTAACGTAGGTGATGAGTTTACCTATACCGACCATCGCATAATCACATTCAGTAAAAATTTCAACAAGGGCGACATAAAGTACGGCTACGAAAAAATCCCCGACTTTAGAAAAGCCGATTTCCACAAACTCAGAGTAATACTAAAAGAAACCATCTGGAAATGTCTGCATGATACGATTGACATTAATACACAATGGAACTTTTTCACTAATGTGTACACAAAAGCGGTCACAGATAGCATACCATTTAAAAACCGACGTTCAGCACAAAACTTAAAGCCCAAGTGGTGGAGCAAAGATATAGCGGACTGTTTACGCTCCAAAAAGCATACCTATAATAGAGTAAAAATCACAGACAACAATGACGACTGTGCCAAGTTTACAAATTTACGAAGAAAAGCCATAAAGTTAATCAGAGTAAAAAGCAATTGAAAATTGATTGATGGATGTTAGGCGCCGCAACATTGAGGTCCTATAGCGCCAGAAAAAAAGTGATAGACAAGTGTGACAGCAAGCAGGAAGGAAATGAAATGAAACAGTTGAAGAACTTAAAGATGGGAACAATTTAGTCTGGTCTCTCACTAGCGACCTTCCTAGCATGGGAATCCCTCTCTCCCCAAAATCGGGGCAGAGCAGGGGCCGGAGCCCCCTCTAGTATAGCTCGCCAGGTCCCAGAGACACACAAGCCACCCACCACATCAAGGCGGTTCCCGTTGGGGGGCAGCAATTGAAAAACACATTGCAAATCAGAGTAAGACAAACCCGAAAGAGTTCTACAGCTATATTCGACAAAAGAAAGTAATTACGTCAACTATCGGACCACTTCTTGATGAAAATGGGGACTTTACAACAGATGAAGAGCGAATGAGTAGTATCCTAAACACTTTCTTTGCATCAGTCTTTACTACATAAAACCCGAACAATATACCAGCTGAAACAACAGTCCAAAACGATAACACCGAGGTATTAAATAATATTAGCATAACAGAAAATGACGTAATCAAATGTATTGATAAATTAAATGTAAATAAGTCACCTGGGCCAGACACGATCTCCCCTCGCGTATTAAAGGAAGCAAAAAGCGAAATAGTAAAACCTCTGACACTGCTCTTTAATTATTCTTTACACACTGGAACAATACTTGACGAATGGAAACTCGCTAATGTAACACCAATATTTAAAAAAGGCAGCAAATAATTACCTAGTAACTATCACCCTAACAGCCTAACCTCAGTAGTATGCAAAATGCTAGTGACAATCATACGAAATAAACTTACAAATCACTTAGAGGAAAACAACTTACTCAGAGACACTCAACACGGTTTTCGCAATAAACAATCTTGCCTAACGAACCTATTAGATTTTTTAAACGACATTTTTAACGAATATGACATGAGTAAAGCAGTAGACATAATTTATCTAGATTTCCAAAAAGCCTTTGACAAAGTTCCCCATAAACGTTTAATAACTAAATTAAAATCTCACAGAATCCAAGGCGACACCATAAGATGGATAGAGAACTGGCTAAGAAACCGTAAACAACGCGTGGTAATAAATGGAAAATCATCTAATTGGACTGGCGTTACGGGCGGGGTGCCACAAGGGTCAGTTTGTACCAGTCCTGATTTTGTTCTCTTCAAAGAATCTGGTACAGTACCTTGTTGTTGTAGTTGGTTGTTGGTAGAGAGTTCGGCGGCGTGGTGTTCTTAGGTAATTGACTTCACAAGGTTCTTAGATAAGGCTTAATTAGTTTATTATATACACTTATATCTACACAGGGAATGATACTGATGTGCCTGGTCTTATATGTATATAGTCTCTCTCTGTGGAGACAAGCCTATAGCCCTTGGAGACAGTTTTAATAATCCTGAAAACATGCATCTTTCCCTTGCTTATATCTATTTCAAAACTCAAGAGTTGACATATATAGATGTAATATCTGTTGTCTTATTTCCCTTTTGAAAAAGGGGAGGTCTATAGTTTTGGCCACACCCCTTTTCCTTCTCTTACATTGTTTCTTCTCTCCCTGCTTCCTTATTCATTTATTCTCCCTTTCTCTCTGTGATGCTAGAGAGAGAGGAAAGGGATAATGGTTTCTGCTCTCCTCTTACCATAACTGTAAACACGACTGCGTCATTGCAGACGGTCAGCTAGGGTCACTCCGTGTACGTGTGTATGTATGTTTGTTGGAGAGAGAGAAAGTGATATTTGAATCTCAGTCAGATCAAGTAGTTAATTAGTCTGTCTGTATGGATGTATGTGGAATTGGACCTACCAGTCAGGTCCCCACTGCACGTGTTTCTGTGTGTGTAGGGAGTGTTGTGTGTGTGATGGAGAGAGACAAGACGGACAGCTGTCCTACAGTGTCTTATATCTGTCTGGCTATTAACGACTTTGCTATCTGATCTGTTGTTCCTTGTAGATGCTTTTGTGCAGGGTACAAGTTTTAGGGCCAATCCTATTCTTAGTTTACATAAACGATATAAATGAAGGTCTCTCATGCATAATATCGAAGTTTGCCGATGATACTAAAATTGCAAATACAGTACTCACTAATGCACAAACTAAAGAAATGCAAGATAATCTCGATAAATTGTCGAATTGGGCGAAAACTTGGCAAATGTCCTTCAATGCAGATAAATGTAAAGTGCTCCACATCGGACATCGTATGGTAACAGCAAACTACTACTCTTTAAATGGTAATCAACTTAAAACCGTGGACCAAGAGACAGACTTAGGGGTAACAATATCAAGTAACCTAAGACCCAGTCAGCAGTGTACGGAAGTAATTAAGAAAGCATATAAAACTATCGGCTTTATTGGCAGAGCATTCGAGTATAAGTCTAAAGACACAATCCTCACTTTTTATAATTCCTTGGTCCGTCCCGTTATGGAATATTGTGTCCAAGCCTGGTGCCATTACTACCAGAAAGATATAGCAAAATTGGAACGCGTCCAACGTAGAGCTACTAAAATTATACGGCTAAATTAATTGAATCTATTCCCTTTAGCACAACGTAGATTGAGAGGTGACTTAAGCCAGGTATTCAAAATAATCAAAGGCATAAATAATATGGATTGCAACAAATATTTCAATATCGATCAATCAAACTACACGAGAGGTAACGGCTACAAAATCATAGGTAAATCTTTTAATTCACATGAATCCAAGAATTTTTTTTTAACCGAGTCGTCAACTTATGGAATGGGCTTCCCCGTAACGTAATAAGACTGTAATACCGTAGATAGCTTCAAACGATGCTTAGATAAACACCTCGCGTCTAATCCCCGACTTTCGATGTTTACTAATGAATAATTTTTGCCCATTACAGGTGGAAAAGTTAGCCAAATTTCAGCTACTTTCTATCTTTCCTATAAAATTTCCTTGTGGAGTATTTTCTGCCAACCCCACAAGGTTCTGACTCCTGATTTTATTTCCTGTACGGCTCAGGCCGGAGGGTGGGGAGAGAGCCTTCTACTTTGCTATCCTTATCTACAACTATCACTGGGGAGAAATTCATTCTCCACCAGTAACCTTCTAATCCAGGGGTTCTCAAAGTGGTCGATATCGACCCCCAGGGGTCGATGGGATCATCCAAGGGGTCGATGAATAGCCAAGGGGTCGAAAGGGGGTCGATGAATAACCAGGGGGTCGGTGAATGTTTACTGTTAGGGTCGAACGGACCACTGAAGCCCCCAATTTGAAGTTCTCGATTATAATTAGTAAAAATCTGAAAAATATCAAGACACCATTAGATTAAAATAAATATATTAACAAGCACTGGGCTTCGCCCACCACGGCTGCGCCGTGGGTGCTTTTGCCTGCGCCGCTGCTCACTACGCTCGCCCCCCCCACTCACGGCTCGCTTCGCTCGCCCCTCCACCCACCCCCACCCCCCAATCAGATGTCACACCAGGTAGTGAAGATATCAAGTAGTGATGATGTGTTGAATTGAAACATTTTATCATGGAATGAACATGGAATATTTTTCAAGATTTTTTGGAAGTTTTGAAGTTTTTTTTAAGCTTTTTTGTTTTTTAAGATTCTTTGAAAGTTTGGAAAGGTTGCAATTTTAATTAGATATTGATATACAAGCACTGGGCTTCGCCTACCACGGCTGCGCCGTGGGTGTTTTCGCCTGCGGTGCTGCTCGCTACGCTCGCTCCCCCACACTCGCGGCTCGCTGCGCTCACCCCTCCACCCACCCCCACCCCATGATCAGATGTCACACCAGGTAGTGAAGATGTTAATACTTATCTCTGATAAATATAAAGGGCAATGTCTCTTCCACTTAATAGTGCAGATGAAACGTTTTATCATGGAATGAACATGGAATAATTTTTTGAGATTTTTTGAAAATTTGGAAAGGTTGCAATTTTTAAGATACACACAAGCACTGGGCTCCGCCCACCACGGCTACGCCGTGGGTGCTTTTGCCTGCGGCGCTGCTCGCTTCGCTTGCCCCCCCCACCTTCAGAAATTTCAGCAGCGCTGACAACACTACCTTCAACCAACCTCTCCCCCTCATCGTCTCTCACAGCTCTACTGTCCGTACAGTACCAGGGGCCGTACAGGATGCATTCCTACATGTCAACTACACTACTACTACTACTTCTCATACTGATTTTGGCATCGGTGTTTTTTTACTTGAATTATTAAAAGCTAGGCTGTTAGGGGGTCAACAAAAAATGTGCAACTTCATTGGGGAGTCGATGAGTTAAAAAGTTTGAGAATCCCTGTTCAAATCAGATCACCCCGTGTGGACCGTAAGGTCTATTGTGGTCTGTGATTCTATGTAACTCTATGTAGCACACACACACACACACAAGGTATCTTAAAATGTTGTCCCTGTAATCGTAGCCTCATCAATCCAACTTTCACACACTCTGATATAATATTTATTTTGGTAAAAGTTACTTAATGAGAGATGGTGGGTAAATTATGTGAGTTTGAGAGAGAGAGAGAGAGAGAGAGAGAGAGAGAGAGAGAGAGAGAGAGAGAGAGAGAGAGAGAGAGATGGTGGGTAAATTGTGTGAGTCTGAGAGAGAGAGAGAGAGAGAGAGATATGGCGGGTAAATTGTGTGAGTTTGAGAGAGAGAGAGAGAGAGATATGGCGGGTAAATTCTGTAGGTGTGTGAGAGAGAGAGAGAGTGCGTGTGTGTGTAAGTGTGTGAGAGAGAGGGAGATAATATATAGAGAGTGTGTGTGTGTGTGTGTTCTTTACTCATTTACACACACTATCTGTATCTCTCTCTCTCTTAGTTTGCGTTTGAGATTGATTGATGGATATTAGGCGCCGCAACATCGAGGTCCTATAGCGCCAGAAAAAAGGTGATAGAGAGGTGTGACAGCAAGCAGGAAGGAAATGAAAAGAAAAGAGGGACAGTTGAAGAACTTAAAGATGGGAACTATTTAGTCTGGTCACTCACTGGCGACCTTCCTAGCATGGGAAACCCTCTCTCCCCGAAATCAGGGCAGTGCAGGGGCCGGAGCCCCCTCTAGTATAGCTCGCCAGGTCCCAGAGACACTCAAGCCCCCCACCACGTCAAGGCGGTTCCCGTTGGGGGGTTGCGTTTGAGAGAGAGAGAGAGAGAGAGAGAGAGTGGGGGGGGGGGGGGGGTGAATCAATAATGAGTCCAGGTATCCTTTAACCTTAACACAATCCGCAATCCATAATATCCAATCTCTAATCTTCAATCCCTAATCCATAATCTCCAATCCCTAATCTAAAATCCAGCATCCCCAATCCCTAATCCATAAACCTATACCCTAATCTCCAATCCATAATCTCCAATCACTAATCCCTAATATATATTCTTCAATCCAGAATCCCCAATACCTAATCTCCCATCCTTAATCCAGGATCCTCAATCCAGAATCCTTAATCTCCAATCCATAATCCCCAGTCACGAATCACCAATACCTAATCTCAAATCCATAATCTATAATCCATAATCTCCAATCCAGAATCCAGAATCCCCAATCCCTAATCTGTCGGACAGTGGGGCAGGCCAAGCAATAGTGCTCTATGGTGTTAGCACAAGGCGCTCGACACAAGCGAAACTCAGTGAAGGGAGGCTCACCCTGCATCCCAGCAACCTGCCATGGTGGCCGGTAGCCAAGCCTCAAACGAGCAAAGACTACATTGTGCCTTCGAACCATGAGTTCTCGACGATGGTAAGAATATTTGTGGCAGCAGACAGACTCATAATGTGTGATGGAGATGCTGAAGGGCTTCTCTGCATCGCTGCATCACCATACAGGAAGGAGAGCAGTGGAACGGACTCTAGAAAGGTAACATGTCAGGGAGAGAGGACGTCCAACACCACGAGGAGGCAGATTGCAGGCTTCCTTTGCGAGTCTGTCAACTGTACCATTGTGACATAAACCTACATGTGATGGTACCCATAAGAATTTGACAGTCAAGTTACGATGACATAATAAGGCCAAAAACGATAAAATCTGCTGAATAACAGAAGAGTGTGTGGACTGAAAACTAGAGAGGGAATGAGGGGCAGGTTTAGAGTCACAACAAATGGCAGCATTCACTCCACGTTGACAAACAAGACTAACAGCATCCAGAATAGCATACAATTCTCACAATGATGAGCTGGAGTGGTTACAGACACGACGGCCAACCCAGCCCCCTGGAGGTGACTCCATATCAGGTGAGAAAACGGCACATCCCGCTGCACCATTCATTTGCAATGAGCCATCAGTGTAGATGCAGTATGAATCTGTGAAGGAGGACGTCACTGTTTCTATGTATTCCAGAGCCAACTGCCGCTTTAGAGAAGGCAGTTCTGACTTGGAAGTAGGTGTGAAGCTCACATCAGGTGTTGGTAGCATCCCCGGAGTGGGTCCTGAGGAATGTCTGCAACTATTATAAAATTATCTATATTAAGACTATGGAGCATAGAGGAAACAGACCTTAAAAGAGTACGTCCAGCAGGCAGTATGGGAGGGACCGGGTAGTTTGGTCGAAAAAAAGTTCTGACTAACTGAGAGTAATGGGGTGAAAAATGTGGGAAATGGAGGCACTTGACAGTAAAGCAAGTAACATCAGAATACATTCTCTCCACTAATGGGGGAAGACGCAACTCACGCTGCATGTTCACTATCCTGGTCGACATTGGACAGCCGAGAATTATCCTCATTGCTCTATTCTGAAAATTTTCTAAAGTTTCAAGAGTAGCCCTGGGAAGTTGAATTAGAGCAGGGGAGAGGTAATTAACAACTGAACGGATAAAAGCAATATAGATGGTCCTGGCTACTGGGATGGAGATGCCTGAGGAGTTGTTAGAGAGCCATTGAAGTGGTGTAAGTCGGCGCTGGAGACGACCCAACAAGTCCTGAACAATAGGATGGTCTTGAGGTCTGGCAGGAACAATTGGCCAAATATTGACTGGCACACCCAGGTAACGGTACTGGGAACACGTGGGAATGACAGTCCCTCCAATGGTGAACACTGGCTGAGCTTGAGGAAGGCGGCAGGTGAATATTCTACTCTTATCTGGTGAGACAATAATGCCTCAGTGAGAGGAGGCCACCGAGAAGGAGTCAAGAAACTGCTGGAGATCCCTTGGTGAGGTAGAATAAACAGAGATATCATCAGCATAGCACGTAATTGTAGTACCAGGAATGTCAGGAAAAGAAGTGAGCAGCCGATGTATCAAAATATTAAATAACAATGGGCTGAGAACACCCCCTTGAAGCGTACCAAAATAAAAACTGCGCAAAGGACTGAGCGCACCACTAAAGAACACACGGAAGTCCTGTTACTGAGGTAACACCGAATCCACCGTAGTAGATTACCCTTTACACCAAAGTCAACCAGTTGATCCAAAATGACGTCTCTATTAGCAACATCGAAGGCACTTCGAAGGTCAATGAAGGCCACCACACTGCCCTGAAAAGGCGAGAGTACAGGTCGACTAGGCAGTGGTGTGTGCTCCGCTACGGAAGAAACCCAAACAGCCATGGAGAAAGACGATCTTGCAGTCTGTACATGAGACCATTTAGTAAGAATCTCTCCTTAACCTAACAAAAACAAGTAAGGAAAATTCGCCTGAACTTCGCAGTGCTTATGGATGGGTATTATTGTGCTGCTGGTCCAGGCTCGGGGTACACAACCATCACGAAGACAAAGATTGTACTGTTGAAGTAGGCGGTTCCCAGGAACTTGTTGAAGTAGTTGCAGCACAGCATAAGTAATACCATCATCACCAGGGGAAGAAGCTTTACCCCGGGAGAGAGCACGGTGCAACTCTTCCTCAGTTATCTGCTCTGCATCATCGTCATCATCTTGCAACAGAGCAGACATTAGACGTAGCCGATGGATGGCAGCACGGGAAGCGAGTACATCTTGTATGAGGATGGGTAGACTGGCTGGGGTAGATTGTTCTGACCAGGCATCAACAAGTTGTTTGGCATAGTCGGCGGGAGTGTGATGACGTGCAGTGACCGGAGTATTTTTAACAACCCGACGAATTAAGTGCCACATAGAAGCCACACTTGTTTGCTGGTTAATACTGTCCGTGAACCGCCGCCAAGACTCAGTGTGAGCACACTCTTGCTGGGCAACTAAAGCATCCCTAGACATCTGGTAACGATGGAGCAGGTCTGGAGTTGGGTTGGCTTGAAATAATAGGCCATCACGTTAAGCCTCCTCCTTTGCCTCCTGTATACGTGCATCAAGTGTCCAGGAGTGGGCAGTATGGCAATGCTGGAGGTGTGACCGGGAGACGTATAGACTATAAAAATCATGAGTAGCAGATACAAGATCAGAGTTCAACTGTTCAGCTGATGATATATCAAATGTAGGTAATACATGGGCCATAAATAAGATGTAAGTCGGGCAATATTTAGGGAGCACAGCAATACACAAACGAATGGCTGAAGCACTTGACCCAGCTGGGAGAGAATATTGAAACCAAAGAGCAATGTAATCAGAGAATAAGTCTGGCACTGAGGAGCACTGGACCAGAGATGCTATCAGGCCAGACGAGAGGATGTAATCCAGAGTACCTCCCCGGCAATGAGTGGCACCACCAGTGTCCAGCGTGTCAGATGATGCTTGCGAATATATGAAAGGAGACGAACACCATTATGATTAATTGAGCCAGAACCATCACCCAAATCAGAATGCCGAGCATTAAAATCTCCCATATACACCATACCATGCACTGTTGGAGAAGGAAGAGCCTCAAGAGTGAGTCTAGCTTGGGCAGAATAGACATTACATAATTGGAGTACTCCATTCCCAGGTAGAACCTCAAATAGCTGAAAGGTCATGTCAGGATTAGTGGAGGTACGGAGAAGGCGATGTGGCAAGGATCTATGTATGTAAGTCAGGAGACCATTCCTTACCAGATGAACATATGGCACATAACCTGAGAGGGAATGAGCTTGTCCAGCAGTGAGTGGCCATCCTGGAAATGCTTCCTGAAGAAAAATAACACTGGGATGATGAGCTTAGCATATCTGGTGATACCATATACATTCCAGGAGATGACATCCATCGGCACTCACTAGCGAACTTTGTATTTAGAGGTAAAAGTCCGGTGTGTAGGGTTAGATAGGTGACCTGGGGAGGGTGATGGACCAGGAGAAGGGACTGACTCGAAAAGCTTTTCCAGGCGAGAAAGGCAGAGAAGCCATTCTCAAGGACCATATATCGTGCCATGAGGGTAGCAACAGACTTGCGGATGGCCAGGTCCGGAGGCTAGGCAGGACTGGTAGGAGGAGCAGTATGGAAAGGTGGTGGAGGAGGAGGAGCAATAGTAGATACACGAGCCTGGACCTGACGTCGAGTACATCCATGCCACATGCTAACCCCTGGCTGAAGACATCGTTGACACTTCCATCAAGATGTTTCCTCAGGAGGTGAAGACTCAGAGGTGGAGGCAGCAGGATGTGATCGTTCACCCCTGACAGGACACGTCTTGGAATCATGTTCCTCGGCACACTATGCACACTTCAGCCTGGCAGAACAGTACCGGGAGATATGCCCAACTCCCCAGCACCTGTAGCACCAAGGCTGGTCAGTATTATGTTTCTTCACCTAACACGGTGGAAGACAGTGGAGGAAATCAAAGGAAATCTCATTTGGAGGTGGATCAGGTTGACTCCAGACAACAATATGGCTAATGGGGGAACCATCTTGGAAAAACCGACGGGCAGAGTACACACCAGGGTATTCCTTGGCAAGTTTCGGGTCAACATCAATAGGAGAACGGGTGAGGATGTAACTGGGGGAACTTACGAGGCCTCTCAGGTGAGTCTTCAAGAATGAGAGCCAGAGACAAAAATTCACCAGCCTTGACTCTATCAATAATGTCCTGACGCTTCCTAGAGATGTAGACAAACCGGGAGTGACAGCAGCCATCTTGACTTCAGCTAGTTCACGCTGAAGCTGGAAGGCCCTGTTGGCATCAGACAACCAACGCAGTTTTGTGTCTGAAGATGGGTTCCCAGGGAATGATAGCTTAACATAGACATTTCTCGGGGCAAAAGCAGGAAGGTTGGACGAGGGCAAGTAGTTGGTATACAAAGATGAAACACCAGGTTGAGGCAGTGAAGGTACAGTTGCCCAAGAAAAGAATGCAACCAAATTTACTGATGTGCGGCAATATCTGGCAGCTGCTCCAAAGTAAACACTCGTATTTATCAGTGGATCACTCAAAACCTACAACCGTTGTGATGATCAATGTAATTAGCTGAAGACAATAACATCCATCCATACAATGGTTATAGGTTCTGAGTGATGATTCATTGATAAAATACGAGTGTTTACTTTGGATCAACTGCCCGATATTGCCACACACCAGCAAATATGGTTGCAGTCTTTTCTTGGGCATGCACAGTTGAAGCACCCTTCGCAGTCTTGGCAGCCGGAGGCAAACAATCTACACCATCGGAGTCGGACGAGGCATCAACAGGCTGCTTGGTAGAGGTTGAGGAGGTGGAAGGCTGTAACCTGAGCTGCGGAGTGACCGAGGAGATTGGGGAAGGGTTGCGAGAAAGCAGCTCAGGCCAGTGATCCTCGATAATAGACTCATCCTCTTCAGACATGGCCAAGTCAGCCTCCAGGCAGGAGGCCACATCCGAATCCGCACTCTCCATCTGGCCAGGCAAGGCCTAGATGGGAAGCTAACCACGGGACACACACTAACACACGAGCATACACACACAGAACCACAACAAAACAAACAAACGACAAACAATAATATCACAAACAGCAAAACCACAAAAAAGATGAGATAGAATAGACCACAACGCCTAGAACACTACAGAAGCAACAACACACAAACAACAACACAGAAACAACACAAACAACAACACAGGCAGAACGCCAAAAATCTGTCTTCACTCCAGGAAGGTCGGGGCGAGACTCGGCCTGCTACGGCGGGCTGCTACTTGATGTGACACCTGCTGAACCATCAGATTTTGGAAGAGCTTCTGGTACGCCGTCCTCGTTTTGGTGGATTTAAGTAGGTCATAATGTAAATATTTATCTGTATGCTTGTACTTCATTCTCTTATAATTTCATTATGTGTGTGTGTGTGTGTGTTGTTGTAGTAATTCGATTCTCATGGGTTCTGCCTACCTGTATGTATGATTGCATGCCTCTTGATTGACGCTACGGCGCAATTAATAATAAAAAAAAAAACTACATTTGAACTCAGCCTCTATATGTGTACTGGGTGGGGAAATGAGCAATACCAGGCGATTCGAAGATTTTTTGCTCCTCACACTCTGGTCAGAAATGATATAACACGAGTGTACTGTTTGGTGTGTGGTATAGATGTGACACCATAACAATATTACAATGACACTTATGAATGAGACAATCTTACCTGTTGAATAATCCTGTATCAGATGTGATCCGAACGTGTGCAGTGTTGCCACATGTATGTACCCCACAAGTCACAACACAACCACTGCAAGGGGTAGAGAACAACCTTTAAGAAACTGTACACTCACGGTCAGAATTTGTGTCCTGATCCCTTGGCATGATGAATCACACAAGCCGAGCTTTGATGATTCGAATAACTGTGTGTTGTAGGGAGACGCACCGTTGTTCGAACCTTCAAAGCTGCCAGGGGATCTGGACACAATTTCTGACCGCGAGTGTCCATAAAGACATACATCTTTTCAGTTTGAAGGTTTGAGACTGACTGAATTTCCAAATAGCCTTTTTACCTTCTTCAGCTCGAACGGAA
>JAWZYT010005649.1:0-2500 GCA_034508575.1 Petrolisthes manimaculis
GCAAATTACCCGAAACAGATGTACGGTATAACCTGCTGGTGAAAAAGTAATAATGAAAGTTAAATCAATTATTAGTATACTATCAATAATAATAATTCAATAATAAAAATGCATGCCATACATTTTAGTAATCTGGGAATAATAAATAACAATAATATGGGAATAATAAATAACAATAATATCAGCAACTAACTGACAACAGAGCAACATTATATAAACAATTAAAAAACCGAACCATTGCGTTGGTGGACACACGACTCATTCATCAACACACAGATTATATTTTCACCCTTAATTAATTGTTCTTTGGCAGCCGCTGTGCTCTCTCTCTCTCTCTCTCTCTCTCTCTCTCTCTCTCTCTCTCTCTCTCCTCTCTCTCTCTCTCTCTCTCTCTCTCTCTCTCTCTCTCTCTCTCTCTCTCTCTCTCTCTCTCTCTCTCTCTCTCTCTCTCTCTCTCTCTCTCTCTCTCTCTCTCTCTCTCTCTCTCTCTCTCTCTCTCTCTCTCTCTCTCTCTCTCTCTCTCTCTCTCTCTGTCCAGCTAATTATGCATCAATTGTAAGTCTTTGTTTATATGTAATTTATTATTTTCCGGTAATTATAGTCACGGTCGGTAGCCCCTATGTTGTCACCTTTACCTTTCAATAACTCTTACCGTGGTATAACTAACGTATATTGATTTAGTTTTGATTGAGAAATAATAAGCTTGACTATTGTTTGTTTTGAAGCATACAGATGAAATGGTACACGTAAGGGTGATACAATCTGTAAATAGTATAACGTGCTGTAAGTGAAAATATATAGGCTATATTTAATTGGGATAGAATAAAGTGAGGCTACCAACAGCATTAACAGAACAACAGGATTAAATCGCTGAATAGGAAGCCATTACCCAATAGTCGGAGAGAATCAGAAAATAGAAACCATATGAGTGCATGCGACGCCAATAAGAATACCAATAACACGAGGCATCCGTGTTAGGAATTAAAAGTTAAGGACCCTGTGATCGTGTATGAAAATTGGAGGCCTTCTTATTCCTTCTCAGCATGTCACGAAATGAGCTCCTTCCTTTCGTGGCAATATGTGAAGGACTCGTTTATATCTTCATTATCTGACTACATCACAGGGTCCCTTAATTAATGCAGAAGCAACAACATACTGTACCGGGCAAAAAACACACACACACACACTGATAACACCAACAATCAACTGTACGACCACTGATCCATTAGAAAAACCTAGGATTTATGAAAGAGGCTTTCCACTCGTACCCTAAGGACCAACACTCACCAGCTGGAACACACACACACACACACACACACACACACACGCACACACACATACACACACACACACACACACACACACACACACACACACACACACACACACACACACACACACACACACACACACACACACACACACACACACACGGATCCTTCACATTCACACATATTATCCTCAACAACAAGCACACCAAATTGTAACGAGAACACTTTACCCTAATGTACACTCAGTTACGTTTTATTTTCCATTACTTGTTATAACCTTTCAATGTATAACCAACCACCATCCTGTACACACTGACTCCCATGATAAACATTCAATGGAGAACACTTTAGCCTACTTACAGCGTGTCCAATTCTCGAACCTAAAAGTATACTGCTACTGCCAGACTTTCATTCGCATAACCTGTAAATAATGGGAGGGTCTGGTACGGTTCATCTTCTCCATTACCTGCAACCTCTATCTAGTCTTTCAAGTACAGTGTGTGAAAGGAACTGAAAACTACTGTATTGACGTATCGCATCCAAGGAACCTCATGTGTCAGACGAATACAGAGACCAATGTTATGGTTTCATAGGTTTGAGGTGTCTTACAAGCCACTTTTATTGTTTTTCTGGCGAGTGTGTATTGCGAGTGACCAAAGGATCTCAGCATTTGACATTGGTTATAATACTACACGAAGAGTCAGTTTCCTCGCTATCGTAATTAACTATCCATTAATTAACGCTTTCCTCACCATTGGTTTTCTAGTTACTGTTATCATAATCAACCATAAATTTACGCATTCCGTCACTTTGAACTCTAATCATCATAATTGGTTACTTTACTATCTATTTATACTTTTCTTAACTTAGGACACTCGTCATTATATTTGTTTTCTAGTTACTGTGATCATAAACAACTATTAATTTACGCATCATAATTGGTTACTTTTTTACTATCCATTTATGCTATTTTTTAACTTTGGACACTCGTCATTATATTTGTTTTCGAGTTACTGTGATCATAATCAAGTATTCATTCATGCATTACATCACATTGGACTCATCATCATCATCATCATCATCATCATATTAATTTTCTGATTCCTGTGATCATGTGCTGGCTGATGGACTACTCATCATCATATTGGTTTTCTCCTTCCTGTGATCATGTGGTGGGTGAGGTTATGGTGTGGTGATGGTGCCTTCGTCTGTGTTGAGTGGTTTGCAGT
>JAWZYT010005649.1:7500-15000 GCA_034508575.1 Petrolisthes manimaculis
TAGAGGTGAAATGTTTGTTTGTTTGCTGTTACACCGAAGTTTATAGGGACACTTCATGCACCACCTAAGCTTCAGGAATTAATCGGTTTGGGACAACTTAGTTTACCAAATGTTCAGATACATGAAATCACTTGGCGTTATTCGAAGCACATAGTAAATAAATATGTTTATTTCTTGTAGATTAAGTGCAATACCTTTTAACTCTGAATGCCAGTCGTGCTTCCATCCAACAACAATAATAGTAGAGTTACAGCCAGAAAAAAGTGCATGAATAGTCAGTCGTTATTAAATGGTTAATGAATGATGGAGAGTACATGTTTTTTTTTTTTTTTTTTTTTCTTTTTTTTTTTTTAATCTACAGCTGTATGTACCCTTGCCACCCTTCACCTCGTTCGGTTCATTAGCAAGAGGAAGAAATGGAAGGTCAGTATAGACTTCCGTGCCAGAAATGCATGCCAAGAAATATGACGTGGATGAGAATAAATAAGGGATTTCTAGGCTGCCAGACACGCCAACAACACATTCGTATGAAATAGGATTATGCGCACATCATTGTTATTTGGAGCGTTCACTACACGATTTGGGTTGACCTTGTGTTTGTCGTGTATTGATTGACCCCGACGATATAAATTCTCTCATTTGTGTAAATCATATTAGTAACTTAAGATATATATGACAAACGTTACTATATAATATTATAGTAAATTGTAAGAGATGAATGAGTAACGTATAACTCAAGGACCGTGAGTAAAACATATCGCTAAATTACATAGTGGTGTCTGTATCTAGGGAAGGGCATATCAAATCTCATTAGAGTATAGCACTTGAGCGCGTATAATGTGTGAAAAATGAAAACAAATAAAGAAAAACGACGTGAATTAAGCATCAAATATATTGGTGACGTGCTGTTTTTGGTTAGGTCCTCTGTCGTCACTCCAATGCTTCTTCTGATACTGGAGAAAGATTCCATGATATACGTTTCAACTCAACTTATACCTGGAAACATTGAGGCTATGAATATATTCGAAACACATTTTAAATGTTTTGAAAACACCTTCAAGTGTTTTATTTCGTGGGAATTGGTCTATTTCGGTAACATGTTTGCAAGATATACGTTAATTTGTTTCATACAGTAACACGCCGAAAACCTATAAGTTTTATATAAAGACATAATGAGAAATAGAATCAAAAGAGAAAAGTATTGGAAGCAATACCATTTATTCTTATGTGGTCAATAAATTTGGTCAGATTAAAAGACTACTAATTCTTACAAATATGCCAGGAAACATACTAGCACCTCCATAACTAGTTGGAAATCTGTTATATATTGAAGATTATAGGAATCAGTAGGCCTCCAATTTGCCGACGTCAAACTGCCCCCTAAATGCGATGATGAAAGGGAAAGAACACCTGTAATCATTTAGGTCAAGGTCAGTAATGGATAAGAATATAAACTAAAGACACTGTTGAGAAGTTGGCTCATTGTTGGGACGAAGTGAAACCCTTTAATAGAATGGAAGTAATAATGAACAGGAAGACTTAAATATATTGCATTATTCCGACACCATTGTCACGAGAACTATTCAATAAGCCAAGTTAAAGATTAGTTAGTTCACTGAAAGAAGGATATATTCACGTCGGTTAATATGAAAAGAATACAGAAATAGTCAAAGAATTATGAAAAAGATTAGGATGATATAAAACTGCATAAAAGCAAGAAAATTATAACTATGGAACGAAACTAAAGCAAACATAAATAGATAAATAAAGAAAAGAAAAGATATGGGAAAGTTAGTGGAGGCAACTAACTAATGGTGATGAGAAAATTAACACGGAATTTAAAAGTTTATTAGACGTGAACTATAATATTAACATTAAGGCACAATATTAAAAAGATAGCCGGAAGAAATTAAAGGAGAGAAATTTAATAAAGAGAAAATAATTGGTAAAGATGCCGAGACCCAAGAACAATAAATAAAGAATCAGGAAAAAGGATAGGTGTAATAATAGAGATAGGAAACGATAATAAAGACGAGAGGATAATGATAGGAGTGGTAGTAAAGATTCAGGTAGAAGTATGGATAATAACGGAGGGAAAAGGCAAGGAACAATAGTAAGGATATATAGAAGAATAACAATAAGAGAAATAATATAAACGGAGGAAGAAGTAAGGATGATTTAAAGAAGGGAAGAGACAAGGAACAATAATATAAAGAAGTAAAGGATAATAATAAAACTGGCAATAAAGATGTAAGAAGAGGAGGCAAAGAAAAACAATAATAAAGACGTAAGGATGATAATAAAACTGACAATAAAGATGTAAAAAGAGGAGGCAAGGAACAATAATAATGACGTATAAGGATAATAATAAAAATGACAATAAAGATGTAAGAAGAGGAGGCAAAGAAAAACAATAATAAAGACGTAAAGATGATAATAAAACTGACAATAAAGATGTAAGAAGAGGCAAGGAAAAACAATAATAAAGACATAAGGATAATAATAAAACTGGCAATAAAGATGTAAGAAGAGGAGGAAAGGAACAACAACAATAGAGACATAAGGATAATAATAAAGAGAAAGATCATCCCTAACGAAGCGAGGCGAGGGGAATGAAAATGAAAAGAAAAAAAAGCCTGATGATCAGATAAGATACGATAATCCACTGATAAGGTAATCGGTGAAGGGAGGAAGGGAGAGAGGGGCCAGATTACCAAGGGAGGGAGTGACCTTTGTTTGTTTTTTACATCACAAGAGGCTGGTAGGTAGGGATTTAAGACACGCAAGATTGGGAAGGGATGAGTGGATAGATATATAGGTAGGGATTAAGACACGCAAGATTGGGAAGGGATGGATGGGTGGATAGATAGATAAATATGTAGGGATTTAAGACACGCAAGATTGGGAAGGGATGGATTAATGGATGGATGGATAGATAGATAAATATGTAGGGATTTAAGACACGCAAGATTAGGAAGGGATGGATTAATGGATGGATGGATGGATAGATAGACACGCAAGATTTGATAGATAGATAGATAGATAGATAGATAGATAGATAGATAGATAGATAGACAGATAGGTAGATGGATGGAGGAGGTACTTACATAGATGTGGTGGAGATGACGGTGGTTGAATTATTGTTGGCATGGACGAGAGAAAAGGTAGGACAGAGTTGGTGTGTGAAGAAAGACAGGAAAATAAAGAGGAGTGTAAAACTAGAGGAGTGTGGGAGTGAATGAATAAAATGGGAGAGAGAAGTCGAGTTTGGAGAGGGTAAGAGAAAGGTGGTGAGGACGCCAGGAATAATGTGGAAGAGCGTGGAGGTGGAGAGTGGGAGTAAGAGAGAGAGAGAGAGATGAAGAGGGATTGTGCAGAACTATGTAAGGTCAAGGAGAGAAAACAGAAACTAAGAGAGAGAAAGGGTTAAAAGAAGTGAGGACGTGAAAAGAATGAGGGAGAGACAGAAAAGAAAGAATAAGTATATCAAAGAAGGATGCAAAGAAATATATGAAGGAAGGAACGAGAGAAAAGAAAAGGATGAGGCAGAGAATAAACATATGTGAAAAAGGAAATGAAAAGCTGTAAGAAGAAGAAAATAAAGGGAGGTGAATAGGAGACGGGAAGGAGAGGGGAGGGCATTTGTAAAAGAAGAGGAAAGGAAGTACTGAAACAGGAAAGGAGGAAGGAAAGATGGAAAGTTAGGAAGGGGAGAAGGAGATAAAGTCGAAAGGATTGAATTAAGGAAGCAAGCAAGAAACAGAAAGAAGGGAGGATAGGAAAGAGAGAAGAATGGTAAGAGGGATTAATAGGAATGAAGATAAAATAGGGAGGAAAGAAGAAATGGAGGATGAATGGAAGGAAGAAAACATATGAAAAATTGGTGTAGATAATGAAGGAAGGAAATAAGGAATGAATGAATAAAGGAAGGAAATAAGGAATGAATGAATAGATGAAGGAAGAAAGGAATGAATGAACGAATAAATAAATGAAGGAAGAAAGCAATAAATAAATAAATGAATGAATAAAGTAAGGTAGAAAAACAAAAAATAAATGAATGAATGAATAAAGAAAGGTAGAAAAACAAGAAAAACATGAATAAAGGAATTAAGGAAGGAATAAAGAATAAAAAAGAAATGAATGAATGAATAAAGAAAGGTAGAAAAACAAGAAAGAAATGAATGAATGAATAAAGAAAGGTAGAAAAACAAGAAAGAAATGAATGAATGAATACAGAAAGGTAGAAAAACAAGAAAGAAATGAATAAAGGAATTAAGGAAGGAATAAAGAATAAAAAAGAAATGAATGAATGAATAAAGAAAGGTAGAAAAACAAGAAAGAAATGAATGAATGAATAAAGTAAGGTAGAAAAACAAAAAATAAATGAATGAATGAATAAAGAAAGGTAGAAAAACAAGAAAGAAATGAATAAAGGAATTAAGGAAGGAATGAAAGCCCACAAAGACACACACACACACACACACACACACACAGGGAGGGAGGTGTGGTGCAAGGCAGATAAGACTCCTCGCGTGCTTGCCTCTGCTTTTGCTTGTGCTGATGCTTATGGAGGCTTTATGTAGATTTGTGGTTGTGTGTGTGTGTACCAGTGTGTGCCCGTGTCTTTGGGGTTGCAGATGTTTGTACACTAGTTTTCGTGTGTAGCTGTGTACATTCATGTGTGTGTGTGTGTGTGTGTGTGTGTGTGTGTGTGTGTGTGTGTGTGTGTGTGTGTGTGTGTGTGTGTGTGTGTGTTAATTTATTGTTTTATGTTTTTAATTATTTCGGTAAAAAGGAATGAGTGGTATAAATAATAATGATAATAATAATAATAATAATAATAATAATAATAATAATAATAATAATAATAATACTGATAATAATAATAATACTAATAATAATAATAATAATAATAATAATAATAATAATAATAATAATAATAATAATAATAATAATAATAATAATAATAATAATAATAATAATAATAATAATAATAATAATAATAATGTCATTAATAACTTCACTATTGCATAACAACTGTAGCCGAGGAAGAGTGTGTGTGTGTGTGTGTGTGTGTGTGTGTGTGTGTGTGTGTGTGTGTTGAGGACGGTTGGTTTATTGCGTGTGGGAGTATGAACGTGCAGTATGGTATGTTTTCGCCTTGGTGTGTGGCCGACAATGAATACTGAAAAAAAATAATGAAAAAGAAAAAAATAATAGAGGGAAGAGGAGAATAAAAATAATCATGAATAGTTTAGTTCTCATAATAAAAAGAGCTCTAAGATATTTTTAAAAGTATGGAGTGTGACAATGTATATAATATTATAATACTTATGAGGGTGTCTGCATGCAAGGATACAATATTAGTGTGAATGTGCTTTAATGTATGTTATTGTGCGAGAGTCTATGCATACAAGCAAGCAAGCAAGCAATCATGCATGTGTATTCCCACTTCATGATTGTGGAACTGGACAATGAGTGAGTGTACATGTGTATGCATCTATGTATTATCAAGCAAACATGAACGTTGTGTATTATTTGAGCGTAGGTACATTATAAAAATCTGTGGTTAAATTTTTTGCTAGTATTTTTCCATTCCGTGTAGCATGATTTTTGTGTGTGTGGCTTAATGCGTGAAATGTGTGTTTAATCTAAATAATAGCCTGGGGTCTGCATACTGGGAACCCGCTACTAAATCCACATAGTTAGCACACTCAAATTTATACCGTGCATCAAGCTGAATTAACAACTGCAGTGGTCGGTGAGGGGTGTTCGTGGTAACTAAGGGTGGGAACACATAGAGGAACAAAAACGGCCCACACACACAAAAAAAATGTTATGGGGGAAAATGGGGAATAATCGTCTGTCGTTCCTAGAATCACACTCCGCATAATATAACAGTGATTCAGCTCGAGAAACGTCAGGTGTGTTTTGTGTTTCTATTAATCTGCATGTTTCGTAAATGATTGTGAAATGTTATACTTTATTTTCTAGAGTAAAAATCCTTGGAACTAACTATATATATGCATATGTATGGTTGATAATGCTACACTCTGTCCAGTTTCTTGTGTGGGAGGGGGGTTAAAAAAGTTGGTATGTCATCCAAGATAGGTGTCACGAACTGCCCATCATATATTCAGTATAACATGAAATGCTGTCCAGAGCTGTACAGTTTTACTACACCACCTGTCAGTCCCACGGTGGCCCTTCAATATCCACCACACGATCGATCCATTGTTGCTTATCTTTAGTCATTAGCACCGTTTCAGGTAATGATTTTTGTACATAGTCTGTTCCTAATGGCTGAAGGAGAGGAAACAATTATGTAGACGTGGTTTGTTTACACCTTTTTAGCTCCATCATCATCGTCATATTGAGTGACAGGACACAGGCTCTATCAACTTTCTTGGTTCCTTCTAGATTTAGCAAAATTCTTCGTCTCACCATTCACTTTTTTTTAATTGAAATAGTTATAATTGCAATTGTGATTGGATAAAAAAAAAAACTATGTCAGAACATGAACCTGAGCAACATTTCTGAGAGAAGAATCCAATATGTTACAACTGAGCTTGTATTTAAATGGCAACCAGTGTGACATATCAAAACTGTATTGAAGGCATCACAATTAAAGACATTTTCGACATCAGCAGCCTATGAAAAATTGTGGAAAAACTCTATGAAATACTAACCCGACCATAATTAAGCTTTACTCTTGGCTATTTTGTTGCTAATATAGCAAATTTCTGCTGCCAGCAAAAACGTATTTGGGAATTAATAATGTTTGATGATGCTTTTCGATCATAAACACTAAAACAATTCTAACTGTCTAAACAGTACTTACAAACGTCAGAAATTGACAACGTCAGACGTAGGAAAAACATGACTAAACCGGCAACCCTGACACTGATGTACTGTACTTACACACCTGCCACCTTGTCCTCACTACCTCCCCTCTCCACCTCTCCCCTCCTCACCCTTCCCTCTATTACCTCCCCTCTCCACCTCTCCCCTCCTCACCCTTCCCTCTATTACCTCTCCTCTCCACCTCTCCCCTCCTCACCCTTCCCTCACTACCTCCCCTCTCCACCTCTCCCCTCCTCACCCTTCCCTATATTACCTCTCCTCTCCACTTCCCTGCTCTCCCTATCCCTCCCTTCCTCCCATCCCCATATCCCTCTCCACCCTTCCCCTCCTCACCCTTCCCTCTATAACCTCTCCTCTCCACTCCCATACTCTCCCTATCCCTCCCCTCCTCCTATCCCCATTTACCCTTCTTGCCCTCCACACCTCTCCCGTATACTCTCCCTAACCCCGTCCCTTTTCCCCCGTATCCCTACCCCTCTATTTCCTCTCCTCTGCCCCTCCTCCCCACCACACGTCCCTTCTCTATGATGTATCACCTCTTCAATATTGACCGGGCTCATATTTTTGCTGCCGTTGATGAATTGAGCACACCCACTGGCCGTTCGATGCCTGTTTGCTCTTTAGGTACAAATCTGC
>JAWZYT010005650.1:0-2500 GCA_034508575.1 Petrolisthes manimaculis
TATATATATTATATATATATATATATATATATATATATATATATATATATAATACGGCAGAGATAGAGATAGAGAAAGAGAGAGAGAGAAAAGATAACAGAAAAAAAGAGAGAGAGAGAAGGTAAAGAATGAGAGAGAGAGAAAGAGAGAGAGAGAAAAATTCATTGCAAAATTTCTCAACATTTTGCAAAAAAAACAAGATTTTTGGTCGATTTGCAAAATGTACAATGTATGTGTGTGTGTGTTTGTTTGTGTGTATGTGTTTGTTTGTGTGTGTAATGTGTGTGTGTGTTTGTTTGTGTGTATGTGTTTGTTTGTGTGTGTTTGTTTGTGTGTGTTTGTTTGTGTGTATGTGTTTGTTTGTGTGTGTTTGTTTGTGTGTGTTTGTTTGTGTGTGTTTGTTTGTGTGTATGTGTTTGTTTGTGTGTGTTTGTTTGTGTGTGTTTGTTTGTGTGTGTTTGTTGTGTGTATATGTTTGTTTGTGTGTGTTTGTGTGTTTGTGTTTGTTTGTGTGTGTTTGCTTTGTGTGTTTGTTTGTGTGTGTTTGTTTGTGTGTGTTTGTTTGTGTGTGTTTGTGTGTGTGTTTGTTTGTGTGTGTTTGTGGTGTGTTTGTTTGTGTGTGTGTGTTTGTTTGTGTGTGTTTGTTTGTGTGTGTTTGTGTGTATGTGTTTTGTTTGTGTGTGTTTGTTTGTGTGTGTTTGTTTGTGTGTGTTTGTTTGTGTGTGTTTGTTTGTGTGTGTTTTGTGTGTGTGTGTTTGTGTGTGTGTGTTTGTTTGTGTGTGTTTGTTTGTGTGTGTTTGTGTGTATGTGTTTGTTTGTGTGTGTTTGTTTGTGTGTATGTGTTTGTTTGTGTGTGTTTGTTTGTGTGTGTTTGTTTGTGTGTGTTTGTTTGTGTGTGTTTGTTTGTGTGTGTTTGTTTGTGTGTGTTTGTTTGTGTGTGTTTGTTTGTGTGTGTTTGTTTGTGTGTGTTTGTTTGTGTGTGTTTGTTTGTGTGTGTTTGTTTGTGTGTGTTTGTTTGTGTGTGTTTGTTTGTGTGTGTTTGTTTGTGTTGTGTTTGTACGAGAGAGAGAGAGAGAGAGAGAGAGAGAGAGAGAGAGAGAGATACACACACACACATACATACAGAATACTAATAATTTATTACTATTCTGTGTGTGTGTGTGTGTGTGTGTGTGTGTGTGTGTGTGTGTGTGTGTGTGTGTGTGTGTGTGTGTATTTTTTAATCACCATGTGTGTGTGTGTGTGTATATATATCTCTCTCTTTCTCTCTCTGTATGTATGTGTGTATGTATGTGTGTGTGTGTAAGAGCGAGAAAGAGAGAGAGAGAGAGAAAGTGTGTGTGTGTGTGTGTGTGTGTGTGTGTGTATATCTCTTTCTCTCTCTCTGTGTGTGTGTGTATGTGTGTAAGAGATAGAAAGAGGAGAGAGAGAGAAAGTGTGTGTGTGTATATCTCTCTCTTTCTTTCTCTCAGTGATATGTATGTATGTATGTATGTATGTATGTATGTATATATGTGTGTATGTATGTATGTATGTGTGTGTATATGTAACATACACACACATACACAAAATTTAATTATACTGTGTATATGTGTTTTATATATATGTGTGTGTGTGTGTGGAGAGAGAGAGAGAGAGAGAGAGAGAGAGAGAGAGAGAGAGAGAGATACACACACACGCACACACACACACACACACATACAGAGAGAGAGAGAGAGAATGAATATGTGTGTATATGGTAATAATAATAATAATAATAATAATAATAATAATAGTATAATAATAATAGTTTTAATTTAATAATGATAATAGTAATATATATAATAGTAATAATAATAATGATAATAATATATATGAATAATAATAATAATAATTTAAATTTAATAATGATATCAATAATAACAAACTGTAATAATAATAATATTTTTTTTAATTATATTACTACTACTACTACTACTAATAATAATAATAATAATAATAGCAATAATGATTTTTTTAATTATATTACTACTAATAATAATATGATATAAATATATTGTAATAATAATAATATGATTATATATAATTATAGTAATATATATAATAGTAATAATAATAAAAATATACATATTATTAGTAATAATAATAGTGATAATAATGATAATAATAATAATAATAATGATAATAGTAATAATAATAATAATAATAATAATTTGTTTTTGAAAAATATTTTGATTTTTTTTTTAAGTTTTCAAAAAAATTAAATAAGTTTGTAGTTTATTATTCAATTTTTTTCATTTCCTTTCTTTGTATATATACAAGTTTTTATATATTTTTTATTTTTATTTTTTTATTTAGTATAAATTAATTAATATATAATTAAAAAAATATATATTACTTTTCCAAAAAAATTACATATAATTATTGTTTATTTTTCATATTTTTTCATTTCTATTCTAATTATATATATGAATTTTTATATTATTTTTAAAAAGCTAATAGAGAGATAAATAAAATAGAT
>JAWZYT010005650.1:5000-7500 GCA_034508575.1 Petrolisthes manimaculis
AGAGAGAGAGAGAGAGAGAGAGAGAGAGAGAGAGAGAGAGAGAGAGAGAGAGAGAGAGAGAGAGAGAGAGAGAGAGAGAGAGAGAATAATAATTATCCCATTTGAATATCCCGCCAAGGTTCATATTAATTGCATTTCTTACAAAAACATTGATTGTGAATCTTTTTAACATTAATTCCACCATTTTAAGATATAAACTAAAATATTACAAATTATTAACAATGTTAGTTATAAATTTATCTATACTGAGAAAGTTTTAAGGTAAATATATAGTTTTAATACATTAAAATGCTTTAATTATTCCAAATTATTACAAAAAAACAGGATTATATGATCAAAAATAATATTGAATTGTTATATAAAGTAATTTAGAGGAATAATAAAACAGTATAAGTTTTTTTTAAGAAATGGCTATTGTTTACAAGTGTCAATAAAGAATTCTCCAATGGCGTCGTGTACAAAATAATAATTAAATATTTTCTTCATTTTCTGGCAAGTAAAGGAAGGATACATTATTCCCATTAACAAATAAAGTAGGTAAGGTAATAAAGAAGTATATAATAACCTTTAAATAAATAAAATAAGGTTGTAAATAAGTTAAAATAGAGTAGTAATTACCGATGCCCGGTTTTGGTCAGGCATGTTATTATTTATTTCATTTATTCGTAAATATATTAGTCATTTAATACATTACAATACATCTTTATGTATTTATGGTTATTAATAATACAAAATGGGGTAAAATATATACTGATTTGTAATGTATAATTGTTTGTATATATGAAGTAATAGTGAATACAAGTTAACGTGTTATTTTATTTATTTCTCTCTCTCTCTCTCTCTCTCTAAATAACTAATAACTAATGTATATTACAGATGATGTGTTTACAATGATGGTATAAATAACAACAACAATAATAACAACAAGTAAACAACAACAACAACAACAACAACTTCCTTCATAAAATTGGATGTTTTATCATTATATATAAGGTTAGTAAAAATTATTATTATTATTATTATTATTATTGTTATTGTTGTTATTATTGTCTGTCCCCTTACTCCTGCACCCCCTTACTCCCCCCCCAAGCCTGTCCCCTACTCCCCCCCCCAAGCCTGTCCCCTTATTCCCGCACCCCCCCAAGCCTGTCCCCTTATTCCCGCACCCCCCCAAGCCTGTCCCCTTATTCCCGTACCCCTCCAAGCCCCCCCAAGCCTGTCCCCTTATTCCCGCACCCCCCCAAGCCTGTCCCCTTATTCCCGCACCCCCCCAAGCCTGTCCCCTTATTCCCGTACCCCTCCAAGCCCCCCCAAGCCTGTCCCCTTATTCCCGCACCCCTCCAAGCCTGTCCCCTTATTCCCCGCACCCCCCCAAGCCCCCCCCAAGCCTGTCCCCTTATTCCCGCACCCCCCCAAGCCTGTCCCCTTATTCCCGCACCCCCCTAAGCCCCCCCCAAGCCTGTCCCCTTATTCCCGCACCCCCCCAAGCCTGTCCCCTTATTCCCGCACCCCCCCCAAGCCCCCCCAAGCCTGTCCCCTTATTCCCGCACCCCCCTAAGCCCCCCCCAAGCCTGTCCCCTTATTCCCGCACCCCCCTAAGCCTCCCCCAAGCCTGTCCCCTTATTCCCGCACCCCCCCAAGCCTGTCCCCTTATTCCCGCACCCCCCTAAGCCCCCCCCAAGCCTGTCCCCTTATTCCCGCACCCCCCTAAGCCTGTCCCCTTATTCCCGCACCCCCCTAAGCCCCCCCCAAGCCTGTCCCCTTATTCCCGCACCCCCCTAAGCCCCCCCCAAGCCTGTCCCCTTATTCCCGCACCCCCCTAAGCCCCCCCCAAGCCTGTCCCCCTACTCCCGCACCCCCCTAAGCCCCCCCCAAGCCTGTCCCCTTATTCCCGCACCCCCCTAAGCCCCCCCCAAGCCTGTCCCCCTACTCCCGCACCCCCCTAAGCCCCCCCCAAGCCTGTCCCCTTATTCCCGCACCCCCCTAAGCCCCCCCCAAGCCTGTCCCCCTACTCCCGCACCCCCCTAAGCCCCCCCCAAGCCTGTCCCCCTACTCCCGCACCCCCCTAAGCCCCCCCCAAGCCTGTCCCCTTATTCCCGCACCCCCCCTAAGCCCCCCCCAAGCCTGTCCCCTTATTTCTGCACAAGTCATCAGTAAATTATTATTATTATATTTAATCTCTTCAATGTTTTTCTTTCCTACAGATCTCTAAATTATAATTGTATATATATAGGCCTATTCTATTTAAGACATCAGTAAATAATTATTATATTTAATGTATATATATATTTTTTTCTTTTTATACAAATCTATAACACAATGAAGTTAGAAGTAAATTATTAATGCATTTAATCTATTTAAGACATCAGTAAATTATTATTATATTTAATTATCAATATATATTATTCTTGTATTTAATCTTTTTATTCTTTTCTTTTCTCTCTAGGTTTTAACACAATGAAGTCTTCAACAAATTATTAATGCATTTATTCTATTTAAG
>JAWZYT010005650.1:15000-32500 GCA_034508575.1 Petrolisthes manimaculis
TATTTACCCCAAATTTTGATGGACTCTATTAACTCAAATTTTGATGGACTCTATTAACTCAAATTTTGATGGACTCGAGTTACCTCAAATTTTGATGGACTCGATCGAGTTACCTCAAATTTTGATGGACTCGAGTTACCTCAAATTTTGATGGACTTTATTTACCTCAAATTTTGATGGACTCGATCGAGTTACCTCAAATTTTGATGGACTCTATTTACCTCAAATTTTGAAGGACTCTATTTACTTCCAATATTGTGACTACATGAAGTAATCTTTAGGAGGAATGAGTTGCTCCTGTAACCCATAAGACTGACAGTATAGTGGTGGTAATTCTGGAGTAACTGGTTCCTCCAAACTACTCCAAACAACAGGTTACCAGTATTTTTGTTGTGAGACAGTATTATACACAGTGAACAATACAAATAAACTTTAATAATAAACATTAATAATACTAATATAATACTAATATACTTTAATACTAAACTTTAATAATAATAATAATATACTTTAATACTAAACTTTAATAATAACTTTAAATGACAAACTTTATAATAATAATAATAATAATAATAACAAACTTTAATAGGCTACTAAACTTTCTTGCTTTCTAAAACTCAAAGATTGATCGCTACATTAACATACTCAAGAAGTTAAACCTGGAGAATTCTACCATCGACTACCTTAAGATTGATATTGAATCCAGTGAACTGAGTTTCTTTGAAGATGTGTTGTACCAAACCCCAAACTTACTGAAGAATGTCAAGATGATGGGGATGGAGATTCATGCACGTCATCGTAAGATTTGATTATATATGTGTGTGTGTGTGTGTGTGTGTGTATGTGTGTGTGTGTGTGTGTGTGTGTGTGTGTGTATAGTTACGGACAATATTTTCGAGACACGAGAGGAAGTGACATATAGACAAACACGTAGCAGCTTCCCAATAGCGTGTAAAAAGTTAGATTAGATTCCTTTGACTAAATTTAATAGAAAATTCTAATACGTCAAAGCAAAACTAAAAATAATAAGAGTACCGGCACATAAAACCAGGATTATAGTACAGTATCTGCTTTTCGTCACTGTTGCGTGTATCGAAATATCTTGGGGCACATGTACACTCGCAATCCATAATTTGTATCCAGCTATAGATGGGTTGAAATGAATGGAAGAATGAGTGAATACATTTGGTGTGTAAACGAAAAGTATATAGAGATGAGTATGAGCAGTAAAAGCCTATGGACAGTCACGAGAACTAGTATGTGTGTTTCGAATAAGTTACCTAACGAGAGACAATAAATTAATGTGTAGTTGGGTAATAATGTTTCTGAACACTGTTGGCGGCTTCTGGCAACATCAACGAGAGAAAGTATTTATGAATTGAAGGATAACTTTTATTTCAGTGTCTGTGGTTGGTCGACGTCACCCAATATCAGTTATTATTATGTAGTAATGAATAAATTCTATCTATTCCTAACGTGTTTATCACCGACATTGTTACCAGAAATCGTCAACGGTGTACAGATACTTTGTTCCCCAACTGTACAATTAAGATCTACATTGGAATTAGCTCGTTGGTGAATTAGACTGCTTCAAAGCTTCAACCAAAGCTACATACTTATTTATTAATTCTCATGACTAGCAGAAAATTAATTAAGGGACCCTGTGATTGTGTATAAGAATTGGACTTATTGGAGGCTTCTGATCCCTCCTGACCTTACCACCAAACAAACTCCTTCTATAGATGTGTGTGGGTTTCGTGGCAATATTTGAAGAACTCTCTTACCTCCAATTTTCTTACTACATCACAGGGTCTCTTAATAAGGGACCCTGTGATGTAGTCAGAAAATTGGAAATAAATGAGTCCTTCAAATATTGCTTTGTTCGTGGGACGTGGATTAGTCTGGAGCAATCAGAAGCCTCCAGTTTTCATACATGATCACTGGGTCCTTAACTATACACACTTAGGGGTATAATAATAATAATAATAATAATAACAGTATTATTATTACCAATGTATCTATTATTCTATATCTATTATTTCAGATGGTCGACAAACATTTTGGGAGTTTTTTCAGAGGCTGGAGTGTCTGGGTTTCAAAGTGATATTTACCGAGATGAACCAAGTGAAAATAAATTGGTTCCTTCAAGGCAAGAAGGTCACTGAGGTCCAGCTGTTATGAGGTGGTGTGGGCAAGGGACCGTCAGTGGTAACCTAACCTAACCTCAACAAAACAAACCTAACCTAACTTCTGCCGTGGTTAGTGGCCACCCCCTTTAGGGGAATTTCCGGAGGGAACGAGGCGTCAATAGAGCTTTAGAAAGATAGATAAATCCAGTGTTTTATTCTTTCACAAAATGTCATAACTTCTGAAAAATAGTTATATTATTAGTTCACTGTTAAAACACAATACTTAATATGGACCACTTACATCATATGTAAGTGCCTTACCTGTACTATTTCTGTATAGGATTTTGTATGTATCTTGTATATTGTATCTTATTTATCCTACCCCTTCCTCTCCCTTTGTTTATTGGAGGGGGAGGGGAGGGGGGGGGGAGGGTACTGTAATGGACCCAAGCAGCATATTTTGTTATGTCTCATTTCATACCTACCAAGGATGATAGACTATAGTCTATTATCCTTGATACCTACCCACCCAGCTAAACCATCCACTCTAGTAAGACTGGAAGCGGATGGAGACGGCTGGCCATTATTTTATAATTTGTCTTGTGATTGGTGCAGCCAGCCAGCACCTCCGGTAAGCGCGTCCCTCGCACGTCCCTCTTGTGAAGTCCTTGTTACAGTAATTACATTTAATAAAAGGCGATTCACTCCCGCCATGGCTATGACCTCAGTTTGTTTACGTATGTAGCTGTTGAAGAGCATGTTTTCCCCCACCCAAAACCCCATATTCCCAGACTCTCCCCCAAGTTTGTATGGGGTATGAAAACTGGGCATATCTCGAAAACGGGGCATTTCCGAGAGAAACGCCATTGAAGAAAATAGTCTTAGAATGGTCCTAATTAGTAGTAAAACATACTAATATATACGTTTTACTGAACCCAGGTTTACTGTAAATTTACCAATAACAGTTACTGTCCGTTTGACGAGAATGTACAGTAGGCCTACACGGAGCGCGTTTCAGACAAGTATGTCCACTATGGCTGATTGGCTGCCTCCTCCAGGCTCCTTCCTCGGATGTATGTATGTACGTACACACGGGTGCCCACGAGCAGCCCTCTGTGGGACCTCTGTGGGACCTAAAACTTGACTCCACTCGACACATCCGGTGTAAACAGCAGTTTTACCGAACATGCATATAAATTAATGGTTTCTGAGAGGGTGCGAGTCATGACGTGCCTTGACTTGACGCGACGCGACTCGTTTGGTGTAAACGCAACCTTACAAGTGTTTAATTCTATTAAGAGAGGCTCTGCTGTGCTGGTGGAGTAGTCCGAGTAGGGCCTACAATATCATACAAACAGTAAACAATAAATGCATCCATTTTACCATCCAGTGCATCCACCACCATAACAATATTATCATAAGTTTTGGCGGGTACAATAAGTGACAGATTCCTTACTTTGTCAATAATAACTCCTTTTATTTATGCGTCAAGTCCCTAAATAATAGATACAATTCCCCATAACTAATTAAAACTTATGCTTCTTTGTTCATAATTCTCCTTATTGAAAACAACAGATTGGTTTATGTTTTCACTCACACTTATAACATGAAAATTTAATTCAATCCTTGTCAAAGTATATGTAATATTATTAGGTTCCAAAATAATGTATATAATATTATAATTACTCAACTCATTAAAAGTGATGCTTTTCATACCATATAGTATACACTATTTTTATATTTTAAGTTATGTTAATGATTAGCTTGTATCTATACAAGCCACTTTCAATGGCTGGTGGTGCCACTATTTGGTGGTTGGATGCTATCAACGCCACACACACACACGGGACACAGTAACTGTTGTACCACCATCTACTTTTAGTGGCTGGTGGTAGTATGGTACTACTATTTTTTGTGATGGATGCTGTCAACGCCACCAGACAGTGGTTTCCATTATTATTGTTATTGTCGGTGAGGTATTGTGTATTGTGTATGTGTGTGTGTATGTGTGTGTGTATGTGTGTATGTATGTGTGTGTGTGTGTGTGTGAGTGTGTGTATGTGTGTGTGTGTGTGTGTGTGTGTGTATGTGCTTGTGTGTGTGTATGTATGTGTGTGTGTGTGTGTGTGTATGTGTGTGTGTGTGTGTGTGTGTGTGTATGTATGTGTGTGACATAGCAAATTAATATATCACAGTCAATAATATTTACCATAACCATTGGCCTATTTTTATGTACAGTACAACCACCAGTTGTGTCCACTATAATACCTACACAACCACCAACAATGTCACAACACATAAGTTTGTTCAAGTAGTTTACTTTATGCTTTCATTCATACATGATATTGCAGTATTTTCCACATTTCTAGACAATACTAACCAGATGAAAATACTGCGTACATACATACAACATACATTACCTCAAAAAGTAGTGTTTGTGTTTGGTTATATAAGCGACCTCCCTCATGGTAGTAGTAAATATGAGTTGGATTGATCGCTGATGGTGTACATGTATAAGTATGTGTGATGGTAATATGAGAGTGTAAGAAGTGTTATGTTGTTACCACCATACATACATACATACATGCATGCATACGTACATTATTATACTGTATACTGTATATACATACATACACACTGGGCCAAATTCACACACACACACTCACTCACACATACTAACATACACACATATACTATCATACATACTGGGTCAAATTCACATACTGTACATACATACTGGGCCAAATTCATACATACATACATTCATAATGGGCCAAATTCATACACATATATGCATACATACTATGCCAATTCACACACACATACACACTGGGTCAAATTTACACACATACATACTGGGACATACATATGTACATACTGTACATGCATACATATATACATACTGTACATGCATACATACTGGGCCAAATTCACACATACAAACATACTGCACCATACTCATAACATTACATACATACACATACATACGGCACCACACACATATACAGTGTGTACATACAGCATCACCACACATACACACACATACATACTGCACTACACATGCTGGTCCAAATTCACACACACACACACACACAAACATACTGCATCACCACACACGCGCACACACACATGGACAGAAAAAAAACGAGAATACAGAAAAAGAATTACCTTATAAGCTACTTAATATCTGATGAGATGCTCTATTAATCCATTTCTACAATAAAATAATAACTTCAATAAAATAATAACTTGACTTTACCGTCAGTCTGTCTGTCTGTCTGTAGAGGTAAATACGAAAGCCAACAGCAGGAACAAGTGTGCTTTTGCTTTTAGTAGTTATTTAGAGAGTATGAGAAGAAAATGGAATGTGTTTATACCTGCCTTCAAACAAACAAACATATTTCTTAAATATTACGGTTCATAGATAGTATTGTAGATACTGATTTTAGTTTGGTACTTTGTTGTGAATAATGAACACTCTTACAAGAAATTATGGTAATATTCAAGAGTTTGTCCATGCTGTCTTTTCCACTCGAGATATTCAGAATGTAATAATAATAATAATAATAATAATAATAAACGGTTTATTGGAGATAGCAGCAATACAGCTGAAAATTCACAAATTACACTACTGATATAGTTGGTACAAAGAAAAAAAAAAAAAAAAAAAAAAAAAAAAAAAAAAAAAAAAAACAAGAATGTAATGTTTTATAGTGTGTTTTTAATGAATCAGTTGTTCACATCCGTCACAAATGAGTGTTTGGAGATACCACCCCCTTCCGTCCTCCCACCCAATCTCTGAAAACACTCATTTTCACCAAATATGAACTACAGATTCGTCTGAAAAACTCTAGAACGCATTAAATAGAATTTGGTAGACCTCACCTGACCTAACGTAACCTAATCAGGACACCATGTTTAAATGCACAAAATTTTCAAGTAACGAACTTTCTGTCTGATATGTAACGATTGTCCGGTAGCAATTTATGTCCATTAAATCCGAAATCCGTTAAATGGGGGTCCGTTAAACCGAGGGTTGAGTGTATGTATATAATTATGCGTGTGTATATTTATGAATGTATGTATATTTGTAAGGCCATATATGTGTAATATGTAATATACAGTAGTACCAGGCTAATTTAATTACTGTATTTAAAGTTATTTTTTATTTTTTCAGATTTGCCAAAAATGTGTCATCAGATAGTGTCAATGTTAGCACACTGAAAGGAGAAGGGGAACTAACAAATCTGGAACTGAATGAAATTGTGCTGACAGACTTACTGGAGTTGCCCACATGGCTAAGGATCACGAGGGCACAAGTCAACAGGGTCAACTTAAAGATACAATGGACGAAACTGAAAAGTGTTCCTATATTAGTGGTAAATGTCTACAGCCTGTCTCTGTCTATCTCTAAATCAAAATTGATCTGTTTGCATATTTATCTATTGAGAGATTTACTAATTTCTAATAGGATGGGTAGTAACAAATCACTCTTTAGGGGGAAGTTTTGTATTAGTAAATCTGGAGCAACTGAATCCTCCAAACTATTCCAAACAACAGAACACCATTGTTTTTGTTAACTTTGGTCTGTTTCCTGGCCTAGTTTGGAGGAATCATGGCACTCCAATGTACTAAAAGGAAATTATCACCTTAACTGCCTCATTTTCTGCCATCAGTGTTGTCCTGTTTTCTATTTATCACACATGCCTCTCTCTTGTACACCTCTCTATTTGACACAGCTGATAAGTAACACTACTGTATTGTATTAGGTTTAGGCATGCCAGTTGTGTTAGAACTGCATCGTAAATAAACCATTGGCAAGATAGTGATTATAATAATTTTACTTGACTTCTTTTATGACATATGTTAAATATGCTGTTTTATTTCTTGCTAAACCTTATGTTGTTGGCAGAGCCTGGATGAAGTTCAGGTTGAGATGGAGACGTGCCAAGAGTTGCGATCACAAGCAAGTCACACAGTGATGCCGTTATATAGCTCTGGTGGTGGTTATGGCTTTGTTGACAAAGTTAGTGATGGCATGACTGTCACTGTTAATGCCTTCCTTGTCACCTTCCCATCTCATGCCTTCCACGCCTCCTTCCAGGTATACTTGGAAAAAACAATGATATAATTCTTATAGATTAGAATGATAAGGAATTCTAAACTAAACTAGAAGTAGAATCTTATACTCTTTTTAAGTAGAATTTCAGTATTTAATTCCAATAATAATGCTATACTGTATAGGTATTTTAGCATAATATGTACAAATTAATTTATATAGAATATTTGTGTTGTCAGCTCTCACGTATCGTTTTGGACTCTAAATCACCATTGTGGCAAAAAGCAGACCTGCGGTCAACACGACTTAAAGATCCAGAAAGAGGGGAACTGCTCATATTTAAAGAGGTATTGTATGGTGGAATTATAATTGCATATTGAAAATAGTATTTTTCACCCAAAGATAAGAAATTAAAGCTATTATCCATGAGAGAAAAAAAAAAATATTAACTGTGTGTATATTTCTGTTTGGTTGTGCAGCTCTCCTGGCAGACTCTGCGGATAGAAGCACGCTCAACCAAAGACCCAGCACTCATCACCAACCAGGCCCGTTGTCGCATCACCATAAAAAAGAAACTCACTGGTAAGAGGTTATAATTACACTGGACATACTTAATTTTTGTGTTTTCCATACATGAATAGACACTACTGATACATGGATTGCATCTGTTATTGTTACAGTATTTGTTATATTCTCTATCCAGGTTAACAGTTCTTCAATATTCATACTCCATAATTATCATGTAGGCTATGACAATGTCCTTAAAATTTGTTTATGATAATAGTACAAGTACTGTCTGTTTTTTCCTTTTTATTCCTAAGTGTCTCCTCTTGCTGACCTGTTTTATTTTGAGATACAATAGTTGATAGAAGACAACATTTTCTCTCCTTGCTGCCAGACTGCTCAGTGGTTGGATGTCGACTAGTCCTGCTGATGGATGACCTGTTGTGGGTTCTTACTGACTCCCAACTCACTGCTGCCTTTCATTTCATGGACTCCCTCTCTGATCTTCATTTCTGCGATGACCCTGGACGTGAGTATGATAAATTATTCATGCTTTTTTTTTTAAGGTTTTGTGGTTTATAGGTCAACTACAATTACTTTCTCAATTTCAGTAGTGTGGGATTAGCTTCACAAGAAGAGCCAATGTTATTCTTTGATTATTAGTGTTGTATAGGATATGTATAAAGAAAATGAATACACTGTAATAATGGTATTCGAAATGCAACCTTTTGTTGTTCCCGTGCACAAGGAGTATATAGATATCCTGTTTAATGTCTTTGATAAAGTCTGATTAATAAGAAGTTTAGACAAAGACTTTACAGCAAAAAGAGATACAGTATTACATTGCGTATAAATGTGAATATTTTTTCATTGGCAGTTTGGCACACATGGGGCCAAAGATAACAGTGCTGGTATACTTGTTACATCTTTCAAATTTCATCTTCAGTATGAAGTGGCTGTAGATGTACTGGTGTGTCAGACTTCTGTCTCTCACTTTATGCAACATCCAGTTTCATATATTGCCGTACTTGAATCATATCTTTAGTATATTGAATCATCATGCCCAAACTTATTTTATTTATTCTATATTAAAGAAAGTGAGGGCCAAAGGCTGAAAGCCTTAACTAAATGTTGCATTTTATATAATAGCATATTGGCAGCTTGTATGGGCTTAACATTTAAAGTCATGAAAGTTTGAATCAGTTAGTAAGAAGTAAAATTAAAAATTATCTGAAGACCATTTTCAGAAAATCATTATGATCTATATTTAGGATAATCCTATTAAAGGCGCCCTGGGACAAAAAAGGTCAAGTAAATTTAGGATGTACAGTGAAAGTTCTTTTATCCGGCACCAGTGGGACCGAGAACGTTCCGGATACCAGAAATTTACAGGATACAAGAAAGTGTACTTTAAAATTACGTTACTCTATATTCATTCACAAGTACAGTTAAATCTCGATTTTAAAGACCCCTATACAACGGATTTCAGTAGGTACATTATTTACACATCATTATATAACTATTTATGTATATATTATTTACACATCATTATATAACTATTTATGTATATATTATTTACACATCATTATATAACTATTTATGTATATATACAGATGACTCTCAAATAAATCCGAGAAGTTCTTATACATAACGAGCGAAATTATAATAAATATGTCAGGAAATTATATCACTGTCGTCTGTGAAGTGTGTGTGTGTGTGTGTGTGTGTGTTGCCACCACTTCTCCCCCCCCCCCCTACCCTCAGTCTCCATTCACCCTAGCTCAAGGTCAAAGGAATATAGGCCTATTTCACCTTGTGTGTGACTCGCTCATTTAGTTTTTAGTAATTACGAGTTAACTTCAACACTCAGTCATGTCAGGTGGTACATTTACAAAACGGAAGGCCGTATCCTTCTATATGAAGATGGAAGGTTGTTCTCAAACAGAGAAAGGAGAAGGAAAACCAGAGTATGCATATTAATAAAATGTAAACAAACGATATCACACTATCTCCCCCCCTTCCCCCCTACCACCTCCACCACCACCACACATGACGACCACTCATTTCAGTCATGAGTTGTCTGCAAAAACCTTATTACAAATTGTTATATGCATTTAATATGCTTAATATGAATTGTAATACTGTATTTACATTTGTAAAGTAACAGTACAGTATACTTCTCTTCACTTTTAACACTGGTCACTCCCTCCTCACTCTGTGCTCTGAGCGGGTGAACGTGGCCGCTCTTTTTGGCTATATTTATAATTTTATGAAAAAAAATGCCGGATACGGGAAGTTGCCGGTAAACAGAATACCGGAAAAAACAGCTTTCACTGTAAATTCTATTTTATATACTGTATTATTAATATCTCATTTTACTGTCCTTAGATGGCTACATGTACAATCTTGTACATGTACTGTATTTTACATACTGTACTGTATTGCAGTTTCGTATCATCCAGGTTTCAAATTGTAATGTTAACAATAACAGTGTGAATGGTTTCTGCTCCTGATGGCTCATTGTTACTACAGTAACAACTCCCTTACCACCCTTCTTTGATGTATGATATCCTGAACCATCCCATACAGTATACTCAACACTACTTATACTTAAATATACTGTGTGCCCTGTTCACATAACGCAGGAATATGTAGATTAATTGCTATCAGAACTTTCTAATTCAAATATAAATACAACTCATCCTTAATTATCTTGATTGTAATGATTAAAGAAACAGATGTTCTCCTTGATGTTGATATGACAGTACTGTACACTGTACTGTATTTACCTACTCAGTAAAATTAGCATATACAACCCCAGCTCTTCTCTGGAGTTTAAAAGTATAGTAGAATACTGTACTGTTCTTCACTTAGAGAGAATCAGTATGCCCAGAAATCTGAAACCATTATGATTACTTTATAACTTGGACTGCACTGGACTTCTGGTGGTATTGTAGTATATACAGTAATTATATCATTTTAATCACTAAGGTGTTCTATGAAATCAACTTTGTCCCATAATCCATATGCAATTGACCTCTGGACTTGTAGGTTAGTACAGGTATTAGACTATTCCAAAAATTAGGCCTCCTATCTTCCACAGTGTGGATGACCTTCTCTGGGCAGAAAATGTGTTGGTGGTGAACAAGGAGCTGAGGAAGACACACTCTCAGATTGTAACACTATTCAGACCAGGTTCAAGTAGGATACTCACCGTTTTTAATTGTACAGTGCTGTTCTTTTTACAGTGTATCATATTTTCAAGCATAGTTAAGTATGGCTCTCCCAGCTTTCTCCCATGTATTTATTTATCATGCACTTGTACAGTGCATTAGTCTCTTTTAATGCATAAAGAAAGCTTTATTATGTCTTGTAATTTTTATAACTTTCATACAGTGTTTTAATTATTTCTGTGTTTCCTTGTTTATATGCTATCTTCACACTTTCATCCATACCTAACTAAGGTCTCTTAAATTAGCTTCACATATTTCCCTCGTATTTTATGCTCATTTTCTCAGGTAATAATTATTTTTTATATATAAGCATTATCAATTTTACAGGTAAATAATCCATGTTGACTTATAATTTTATATGGCATGTCTATTTCCTCCTGCTTAAGAGGTTTTGCATTCTCAGTTATTTTGTCTATTGTGCTCATTTTTACAGTGATCTTATTTACCATGTCCAGTATTTTTTTCTCTTATAAGTTGTAGAGTTGTGTCTGCACCTCGGCAGCTGATTCTGAGTATTTCATAGTTCTGTATTTGTTAGTACCTTTCGTACCATAATATTATTAAAGATTTTTAAACCATACATTTTTTACACAGTTTCACATTAATATTCTAAAGATCATGGACAGGTATAACATTATTCTGATTATTAGTTATTAATATTTTGAGTAAGGTATGTCTAACCCAACACATATCCAGAAACAAAAATACAGTACAGTAGCTACTAGACAAATGCAGTTTCAGTAATCAAAGTCAGGTTTTTTCAGGGCTACATAAGAATGCTGTAATAATAACAAACTAATGTTCTTTCCAGGAAAACTACTCAGGCACTGTATTCTTTAGTGCAATCAATATGGAATTCCTTATGTTTTTAATGTATGTACACTCGACCCTGCATTTCCCGGACCCCCTTCTGTCCGATTTCAAATTTGCCGGACAATATGTGTGAGTACCAGACATACACTCAGACCATCCAGGAAATGATATAAAAGTCTGTGCTGCTACCGTATTTCAAACTTCCTAGTACCCTACCTGTGATATGAACATAAATTATAAATACATTGCTTGCCTTGTGTTGTCTCCTCACGTAGACAGAGCATTGCTTTTGTGATAATATTTTGCCTTTTCAAGGACCAAGATAGCTCCACCCACCAAAAAAAGTAGGAAAGCAGTGCATTTGTGTGTGGTATAATTCCTCCTTCCACGTGGCACTTCACAAGCATCATACACAGCTACCTCAGACAGTGTTGCCGGCTCTGCTTCACAAAATTTCTCCAACTTCAAAATGAAAATTTCCCGTTTTACCTCAAGAATTCCCTGTTTACTCTTGAACAATCGTTATATAATTTCCCTCTGTGGTCTTCAAATTCCATAAAACAGAAATTTTGCTGCATCTGGCAACATTGACCCCTGACTCTTGGTCCTGTAAGGTAATGGCAGTGGCCTACTTTACAGTACAGTATACTGTACATTTACTGTTAATACACTATGTTTTGTATGTTAGTACAGTACAGTTACAATATGATGGTTGACCTCCATACTGTTCTGTTGAGTGCTGAACATACTGTGTTATAGGCAGTGACACACAGACATTAGTAAGAGTCTGGTACAAGTGGTGATTCAAGGACCGAGTTGGGTAAATGGCCGGCAATAGTCAGTAACCAGACATTTGCATTTCCCAGACATTTACGATTCCTGGACTGGTGCTCCCCCCTAATTGTCCAGGGAATGGAGGGTCGAGTGTATATGTGTGTGTGTGTGTGTGTGTGTGTGTGTGTGTGTGTGTGTGTGTGTGTGTGTGTGTGTGTGTGTGTGTGTGTGTGTGTGTGTGTGTGTGTGTGTGTGTGTGTGTGCTTACATCCAAACGTTAGTACAAGTGGGGGTGCACACCTGATTGATCAGTATTGGATGTCTGCTCTGACAGTGGAATGTCATATTGAGCTGGTGACAAAAATTATACTTCCTCTTACATTAACTTTAATGTTCAGTTGAGAGAATGACCTCATCTAGTCTCTGAGAGACCACAATACAGTACAAATGTATTTTATTACTACTTTATCACAAAGTAACAAACTAATTGTGACATATTGCTTTTACATAGATACTTTTCCAACATCTCTAAAAGCTAATGATAGTATCTTGCTCCTTTGCAGATTCTTTCCCAACATCAAAATCATCACGGAGTTATCTCAGTCATCCAACATACGCTTCATGCAGTTTTGTGCTGGGGATGCATACGCCTTACACCTGTCTAAGATGGAAAAGGTACACGTCCTCTCCCCACATGACCCTATAGATGGACCTGAGCGGATTATTGAGTCATTGTCACCGGTAACCAAATCACTGTTTAATGTTTGGGCCTAGAGTGTTGGTGTCTTCCCCCTCCATCCCATCCACCTTGTACCATTCCCAGACAACCACTACCCAACTCACTAACCCAACCTCTCCACGCACACACATTATCCCAGGAATTTATTCAGGAATGGTGTCCCAAGCAAACATACCAGTTGGTCCAGCCCTGGATAGGATATTCACAGTTTTACATGGTATTACTTGGTAAAAGAAGGTAGGTGGGTAAGGGTTGCCTCACCATCCATCACCAGCTGTATGCCCCCAAAAGATTAGCAGCATTAGTTGCTCCAAATAATGCTATTCTAAATTAGTATATGTCACAAGGAGAGGTAATATTAACCAGATTTCTGATCCACAGAAAATCAATATTTCTAACTGCAACATGAGATATGCTTTCTCTATGTCCCTAATAAACATCTAAAACAACTTAGCCAAATTAGGGACTAAAGATAAGTCTGTATACACATAATCTTTAAGACTGAGTTTTAGGAAATGCCTTGGCTGAACAATCAAATACATTAACTCCTTGGTGAGTGAAATATAGTGAATTAGTAAATTAATAGTCACCTTATAATGATTATGTATGGTCTCTATATATTCATAATGTAACTAGTATTTGGTTACAATACTCTGGTTAAGCTATGAAGTTTTTCTTCAATCTGAAGACTCTACCTAATTCTCCTTCTCTTTACCTCTTTCCTACTTGTATGTGGAGTCAATGTGCCACAGTAGATCCTCCCTCACCATACCTATCCTGTATGGAAACGGTTCACATTAATGACTTGGCAGATGATGGTGTTACGGCCGGATGCCTTTCCTAACAATAATCCTCCCTATTGTAGGGAAGGATACAGCTACAACCAGTAGTCACCTTCATGGGTAAAGATCAGACATCTATGTGTGTGTGGCTGTCACTTCCCATACATCTTTAATATTGCTCAGATCAGATGTCTCTTTGGACTATACCTCACAGGGACCTATTGACCAGCCTGATCCAAGAACACAAATTTCAACTAGGTGGTATGTGGCCCAGTTCCCCAAGGCTGACCTGCCTGTAGGGTTATAAGTATCTGAAAGGATTAACCCTGAGTTGAGGAGGTCAAGGTGTAGGTTACACATCTCTTGGCTGAAGCAAGTTGATGACTCTGGCTGGGAGGTACAGGTTTGGGGATAGAAAGGGTGACTGTGTGGAGGCTTCATCAAAGGCTTCACTTCACAAGAGATGGTGGCAAAAGCTGGACAAGCAAAGCACCACCTAGTAATGTTGACGATGAAATGAGGTTTTATGAAATATTTATTGTGACTAGATGTGTTGGCTTGTAACAGGTCAGCTTGTCACATATCTATCTATCCTATAAGTCCATACCTGATACAAAGTGTGAGAACATGAGCTGAAGAGGACTAGATGAACCATTTGCTGGCTATTTACTGTGGAACCTATTGGTTTCATGTGATGCTATGCAGAAGTAAAGTGGCTCTGAATTTCACCTAAAGTTATATGGAATAAAGCAGACTAGTGTAGCGGGGTGCTACATTAGTCTCCTGGTGAGGTTTGAAAGGAGACTAAGAGATCGTGGGGTTTTAATCTGTTTATTCATACAGGCTACAAATGGTATATAAGATTTTAGAGTGAACCTGAAATACATGAATAAAAGGATTCCTGCCTGCTACACTATTAGAACCCATCAGGCAAGAGGGCTGATGCTTGTGGCGGGTAGCTGATTCTACCCGCCACACTAGTTTTGTATTGAAGCTGAAACAAAGGGGCAATTTTATTATACCAATATTTTCCATTTTTATTGAAAGTGCATTCAGTAGCAGCCTTTATGAAGCATGGAAACAGATAAGTACAAAACTGTCAAGGACTAAAGCTGCTGGGTATAGTGTGACACTGATCTGGAATATTTCCTCCAGTAACAAGTTAATAGTGATTACCATCCTCTCCCTCAATACACCCCAGTCACCACCATCCACCTTCCTCTACTCACCTAGTAAAGTCTTCTTACATCCACAATAGTCAACACATAGCAGAACCCCATGGTTGCAGCCAGCTTGTACCCAGCTCTGCACAAGTCAATATTGGATGTTTATTGTAGGGAGGGTTTGTCTCAGTTAATATGTGGATTACTAGTGTTTTGCAGTGCAGTCAGCATCATTATACATCATCATTTATTTTCTTTCAATGCATTCTCGTGTTGTATTATATTTATGTGAGTTTACTATACTATATTTGGTTTACATAACGTCTCCACTAAGATCAGCTACACATAAAGAATTCCATATAGATATACTGTATACTGGTATTGTATACCTCAAGAGAGTAATGAACTGTACTTTGCTGTCTTCATCTCCTCACACACTTACTCCCAAGTATCAACCTAGCTGTATGGAAATAAATAGTGTCTTTTTAAGTGTGGAGCTGGTGTCTGAGTTTTAGCAGAGATGGGAATAGTCAGTGTTAGTAGCTGATGGAAAACCTTCCTCCCATTTCCCCCTTTCCCCAGTAGTCAGTTTTTTAGGAATAAATGTAGCTGGTGTGTATTTATTTTCTGTCTATATAATTGTTTTACATATGAAAAAAGGTGGTTTAGATTACACTCTAGAGATGCCTTTATATGGATTGGATGCTGAGTGTAGTGTACCATCAGGTAAACAAACCTTCAGTCGTATAGGAATTTTTGGTTGAAAGACACAACTTTCATTATATTTTGCTTTTCTTGCTATTTGACTGAAGGTTTGCTCTCCAAATAAGCCAACTAGACAAATACATTGTTCTCTGACAGCTTCCCAATTAAGTCCTAGCAAGCACTGATGCTGGCTGGTATTTCAAAAATATTATTTGATAGAGGAGGAGTCTGGCAAAAAAATCTATATGTGGAACACTTGAAATAGTTGTGATGCTAGTTTTTGTTTGTTCACCCACCAAACATAGTATCTTAGCACCTGGAGTTGAATATTTTAAATTTGATCATTACACCTAATGCCATTATGGTGAGGTTTGTAAGTGATTTAAGACCAGTTTCAGAGTTAATGGGCCATTTTACCATTTTCCTTTAAGGTGGATTGGTACAGATGGTTTTTTTGCCAGGTGTAGGTAGCATGTGACTGTGAAGCTACAGGAGTACAGTGGAATTAGTTGAGAGTTACAGTAGTGTTACAGAGGACCAACTAGCTCAACAACTGTATCTTCATGTGTATGTGTGTGTACATCTCTTCCTCTTGCACACACACATTTGAGGGTTTTGGCGCCAGGGTGTATGATGTCTGTATGTGTGTTGTCTCAAATTTAAGTGTTTTTCTTGCCATGCTTTCTCCTTGCTTTGCCTCAGTTACCCTACAAGTCAAGGGATCAGGTTGAGATCTCCCAGGGTTTCCTTTTGATCTCCCAGGGTTTCCTTTTGATCTCCCAGGGTTTCCTTTTGATCTCCCAGGGTTTCCTTTTGATCTCCCAGGGTTTCCTTTTGATCTCCCAGGGTTTCCTTTTGATCTCCCAAGGTTTCCTTTTGATCTCCCAGGGTTTCCTTTTGATCTCCCAAGGTTTCCTTTTGATCTCCCAAGGTTTCCTTTTGATCTCCCAGGGTTTCCTTTTGATCTCCCAAGGTTTCCTTTTGATCTCCCAGGGTTTCCTTTTGATCTCCCAAGGTTTCCTTTTGATCTCCCAAGGTTTCCTTTTGATCTCCCAGGGTTTCCTTTTGATCTCCCAAGGTTTCCTTTTGATCTCCCAGGGTTTCCTTTTGATCTCCCAAGGTTTCCTTTTGATCTCCCAAGGTTTCCTTTTGATCTCCCAGGGTTTCCTTTTGATCTCCCAAGGTTTCCTTTTGATCTCCCAGGGTTTCCTTTTGATCTCCCAAGGTTTCCTTTTGATCTCCCAAGGTTTCCTTTTGATCTCCCAGGGTTTCCTTTTGATCTCCCAGGGTTTCTTACAATAGAATAAATTGGTGCATCACTGATTGGCCTCCACTTAAAATAGACAGCAAGCAAAACTAATGAAGGACTCGCCTTTGCCCTGTCCTGAAAAAAAAGAATTTATAATTCTAAACTTTCATGGGTATTTTAGTTTAATTTTAGTTTACTATATTGGCAGTTGTTAAAAAATAAATGGAAGGTTCCCTTTTGCACTTTTTGTTGGATTTGGTGATTGGTGGGATAATGGTTGGGTAGCATTGATTACCTAAAGATATTGTAGTATAGGCGAATATTGTATAAAGTAATTTATACATAAATAA
>JAWZYT010005650.1:37500-40000 GCA_034508575.1 Petrolisthes manimaculis
TGTTATTCTGTTTATTATTTCTCCTGTGGTTATTTTGTATGTATGGGAGTAGGGGACAGGCTTGGGGGGGGGGACTGGGGGTGCTGGAATAGGGGGACAGGCTTTCTACACACACATACATTCACTGTCACACACTCTCTCCACCTCCCCTCCTTCTCTCCACCTCCCTCCACACACACACAGACAGACACCTTCCCTCCACCTCCCCTTCTCTCCACACACACACACCTTCCCTCCACCTCCCCTTCTCTCCACACACACACACCTTCCCTCCACCTCCCCTTCTCTCCACACACACACACACACCTTCTCTCCACCTCCCCTTCTCTCCACACACACACACACACCTTCTCTCCACCTCCCCTTCCCTCCTTCTCTCTCTCCACACACACACAGCCCATATTTTTAACATACGTTTTGATATGGGATTGAACTCCAGTCCTTCACAGCCACAGTCCATTACACTACCCACTCTGCCACGCCACCCCCAATTATATACACACTATTGACATATTTATCTATCTGCTATAGGAAGAAACTATTTAATAGAATATAAATAAACGTACTTATGGGATATAATCAGCTAGAGAAATAGACTCTTACATACACACACACACACACACATTCTCTCACTCACTCACACACGTACACACACACATTCATTCTCCAACTCACACACTTATATTCTGTCACTCTTACACACACACACATACATACATTCTCTCACAACACAGCTACACCCAATTCAACTCCTTTAAAAATCCTAAGTGTTCTGAGGTGGAATCGAACCCTGGTCCCTCACAGTGACAGTCCAACACCTTATCCACTCAGCCACCACCACCCACAACTATATACAGACAATTGTTGTATTTATAGACCTGTTTTTTGAAACTTTTTAAAATAATACGAGTGTTTGTATATATTAATGTTTTCTGTGTATTATATTATATTATAGTGTTTGTATATATGTATTTATAGACTTGTTTTATCAAACTTTTTAAAATAATACGCGTGTTTGTATATACATGTATGTATGTGTATTTATCTATCTGTTTTATGCTTGTATATATGTATTTATCTATCTGTTTTTATGAATTTTTAAAAAATAAGACAAGTTCACATAGACAATTGATGTATTTATCTATCTGTTTATATGTATTTATCTATCTTATATATGAAATTATTTAATATAATTTGAATGTTTGTATATATGTATTTATCTATCTGTTTTATGAAACTAATATAATCTGAATGTTTGCATACATGTTTTTCAATATAATCATGTAGAGAAATAATATTATATAGTATTAATTTTGTTTTTATTTATATAATAGATAGATATATCTATGTATCTGTAATTGTTATTTGTCTATGTATATATATGAAATATAATTAATGTTATATACTGTATATGATATAATTAAGTACAGAAATTATATATATACTATTGATTTAGTTATATCAATAGTTTATCTATGTATCTGAAAATATTTGTCTATAAATATATATGCTATAATGAATGTATGTAATATAATGTTATTATAATAGATATATGAATGATTATAATATGTAGCAAAATTATTTATTTAAGTATTTGAAATTGTTATTTGTCTATATATCTATCTAATATAATATATTAAATTTAATTATATATTGTATAATAATTATATAATAGTGTATAACATTCTTGGCTTATTATTTCATATATTGATTTGAAAAAAAAAAAAAAAAAAAAAAAAAATTATATATATATATATATAATTTGTGTATCTCAAATATTTATCTATATTAATTATTCCATCTATGATTTTGTTTGTACCTCAAAAATCTATCTCAGTTTCAGATGGATTTATAATTTATAATTTTCTCGTAGGTTTATATATCCAATAGTTTATTATTTTCAGTGTTTATATGTAGTATAAATTTCAAATTTGTTAATTGTACACCTTGATAATATGTATCATTAAATATATCAAACTCTTTATTCATTAAATATATTTAATTATTAATATATATTATTATTATTATTATTATTATTATCAATATTATTAAATATTCATTAAATATATTTAATTATTAATATATTATTACTATTATTATTATTATTATTATTATTATTATTATTATTATTATTAATATTATTATTATCAATATTATTAAATATTCATTAAATATATTTAATTATTAATATATTATTACTATTATTATTACTATTATTATTATTATTATTATTATTATTATTATTATTATTATTATTATTATTATTATTATTATTATTATTATTATTATTATTATTAAATATTCATTAAATATGTATCTTTGAATAATGTGTTTCTCTATATACCATAAACCTTTACATTATATTTAGGTTTTTATCAAGTAAAACAACAAACAAACAACTTGTTAAACCAACTATATACAATTAATTAACATACAATTAATTATTACGTATATACACACAATTAAAATAAATACACCTAACAACTTTATTTATTTATTA
>JAWZYT010005650.1:47500-57500 GCA_034508575.1 Petrolisthes manimaculis
AGGTAGACTTTTGCATTGTCCAGGAACGCAACCCCCACTATTACCATTGTTTCCTATGGGGAAATTAAGTTTAAATAACGCGTTTTTTAATAACGCGACGTCTCCAGGAACGTAACTACCGCGTTATTGGAGAGTCCACTGTACGTACACACACTCTCTCTCTCTCTCTCTCTCTCTTTCACACATACGTACACACACTCTCTCTCTCTCTCTCTCTCTCTTTCACACATACGTACACACACTCTCTCTCTCTCTCTCTCTCTTTCACACATACGTACACACTCTCTCTCTCTCTCTCTCTCTCTTTCACACATACGTACACACACTCTCTCTCTCTCTCTCTCTCTTTCACACATACGTACACACACTCTCTCTCTCTCTATCTCTCTCTTTCACACATACGTACACACACTCTCTCTCTCTCTCTCTCTCTTTCACACATACGTACACACACTCTCTCTCTCTCTCTCTCTCTCTCTCTCTCACACACACACACACATACATACACTCTCTCTCTCTCTCTCACACACACACACACGTACATACACACTCTCTTTCTCTCTCACACACACACACACACACATACATACACACTCTCTCTCTCTTTCTCTCTCACACACATACATACGTACATACACACTCTCTCTCTCTTTCTCTCTCACACACACACACACATACATACACACTCTCTCTCTCTCTCTCTCTCTCTCTCTCTCTCTCTCTCTCTCTCTCTCTCTCTCTCTCTCTCTCTCTCACACACACACACACATACACTCTCTCTCTTTCTCTCTCTCTCACACACACACACATACACACACTCTCTCTCTCTCTCTCTCTCTCTCTCTCTCACACACACACACACACACACACACACCTGTTCAGATCCCACAGAGGGGGGGGGGGGTAATTTCTCCGCTCCCCCCCCCCCCCTAGGGTGCTGATATCGGGGTCCATGCTCGCCCCCAGTTGGTCCAGGCCCCATATGAGGTAGTGGAGGTTGTAGTAGTGATGGATGGGGAGGAAGTTGTTGCAACACACTCCACAGGTTTTGCAATCTGTAGTGATAAATAGATACATTAATAGATAAATAGATACATGGATAGATAGACAATTTTATGGGCTATTTGATGGTGCAAACGGAAAATAAATCAATGGAAGGACAGCGGAGAAATCAAAAGGAAACAAAAAATATTTGGCAAATATTAAACATTTTGATTTGATGGTGGGTTGATGTTTTGCAATCTGTAGTGATAAATAGATACATTAATAGATAAATAGATACATGGATAGATAGAGAATTTTATGGGCTATTTGATGGTGTAAACGGAAAATAAATCGATGGAAGGAGAGAAGAGTAATCAAAAGGAAACAAAAAATATTTGGCAAATATTAAACATTTTGATTTGATGGTGGGTTGATGTTTTGCAATCTGTAGTGATAAATAGATACATTAATAGATAAATAGATACATGGATAGATAGACAATTTTATGGGCTATTTGATGGTACAAACGGAAAATAGATGGATAGAAGGATGGTGGGATAGGTTTGGGATGATAATGAGGATAAGGTATAGGTATAGTATGGGTGGTGGGTTTGTGTTTTGGGAGTGGTTTATGAGGAGTTGTGTTGTTGTGGGATTTAGGTGGGTTGGGTTTTGGTGGGTGGTGGGGTCATTATTGTGTGTTTGTGTGGTGTGTGTGTAAGATAGAGAGAGAGAGAGAATGTGTGTATGTGTGAGAGAGAGAGAGAGAGAATGTGTGTATGTGAGAGAGAAAGAGAGAGAGTCGTTAATTCAAACTTAGAGAGAGAGAGAGAGAGAGAGAGAGAGAGAGAGAGAGAGAGGTGCCAACTTTACCCAAGCGCTGGTGCCTCTCTCTCTCTCTTTTCTTTCTCTCTTTTTCTTTCACTCTGTTTGGTGTGTGTGTGTGTAGTGACTTGGTGTGCTGTTTGGTGTGTGTGTGTGTGTGTAGTGACTTGGTGTGCTGTTTGGTGTGTGTGTGTGTGTGTAGTGACTTGGTGTGCTGTTTGGTGTGTGTGTGTGTGTGTAGTGACTTGGTGTGCTGTTTGGTGTGTGTGTGTGTGTGTAGTGACTTGGTGTGCTGTTTGGTGTGTGTGTGTGTGTGTAGTGACTTGGTGTGCTGTTTGGTGTGTGTGTGTGTGTGTAGTGACTTGGTGTGCTGTTTGGTGTGTGTGTGTGTGTGTAGTGACTTGGTGTGCTGTTTGGTGTGTGTGTGTGTGTGTAGTGACTTGGTGTGCTGTTTGGTGTGTGTGTGTGTGTGTAGTGACTTGGTGTGCTGTTTGGTGTGTGTGTGTGTGTGTAGTGACTTGGTGTGCTGTTTGGTGTGTGTGTGTGTGTGTAGTGACTTGGTGTGCTGTTTGGTGTGTGTGTGTGTGTGTAGTGACTTGGTGTGCTGTTTGGTGTGTGTGTGTGTGTGTAGTGACTTGGTGTGCTGTTTGGTGTGTGTGTGTGTGTGTAGTGACTTGGTGTGCTGTTTGGTGTGTGTGTGTGTGTGTAGTGACTTGGTGTGCTGTTTGGTGTGTGTGTGTGTGTGTAGTGACTTGGTGTGCTGTTTGGTGTGTGTGTGTGTGTGTAGTGACTTGGTGTGCTGTTTGGTGTGTGTGTGTGTGTGTAGTGACTTGGTGTGCTGTTTGGTGTGTGTGTGTGTGTGTAGTGACTTGGTGTGCTGTTTGGTGTGTGTGTGTGTGTGTAGTGACTTGGTGTGCTGTTTGGTGTGTGTGTGTGTGTGTAGTGACTTGGTGTGCTGTTTGGTGTGTGTGTGTGTGTGTAGTGACTTGGTGTGCTGTTTGGTGTGTGTGTGTGTGTGTAGTGACTTGGTGTGCTGTTTGGTGTGTGTGTGTGTGTGTAGTGACTTGGTGTGCTGTTTGGTGTGTGTGTGTGTGTGTAGTGACTTGGTGTGCTGTTTGGTGTGTGTGTGTGTGTGTAGTGACTTGGTGTGCTGTTTGGTGTGTGTGTGTGTGTGTAGTGACTTGGTGTGCTGTTTGGTGTGTGTGTGTGTGTGTAGTGACTTGGTGTGCTGTTTGGTGTGTGTGTGTGTGTGTAGTGACTTGGTGTGCTGTTTGGTGTGTGTGTGTGTGTGTAGTGACTTGGTGTGCTGTTTGGTGTGTGTGTGTGTGTGTAGTGACTTGGTGTGCTGTTTGGTGTGTGTGTGTGTGTGTAGTGACTTGGTGTGCTGTTTGGTGTGTGTGTGTGTGTGTAGTGACTTGGTGTGCTGTTTGGTGTGTGTGTGTGTGTGTAGTGACTTGGTGTGCTGTTTGGTGTGTGTGTGTGTGTGTAGTGACTTGGTGTGCTGTTTGGTGTGTGTGTGTGTGTGTAGTGACTTGGTGTGCTGTTTGGTGTGTGTGTGTGTGTGTAGTGACTTGGTGTGCTGTTTGGTGTGTGTGTGTGTGTGTAGTGACTTGGTGTGCTGTTTGGTGTGTGTGTGTGTGTGTAGTGACTTGGTGTGCTGTTTGGTGTGTGTGTGTGTGTGTAGTGACTTGGTGTGCTGTTTGGTGTGTGTGTGTGTGTGTAGTGACTTGGTGTGCTGTTTGGTGTGTGTGTGTGTGTGTAGTGACTTGGTGTGCTGTTTGGTGTGTGTGTGTGTGTGTAGTGACTTGGTGTGCTGTTTGGTGTGTGTGTGTGTGTGTAGTGACTTGGTGTGCTGTTTGGTGTGTGTGTGTGTGTGTAGTGACTTGGTGTGCTGTTTGGTGTGTGTGTGTGTGTGTAGTGACTTGGTGTGCTGTTTGGTGTGTGTGTGTGTGTGTAGTGACTTGGTGTGCTGTTTGGTGTGTGTGTGTGTGTGTAGTGACTTGGTGTGCTGTTTGGTGTGTGTGTGTGTGTGTAGTGACTTGGTGTGCTGTTTGGTGTGTGTGTGTGTGTGTAGTGACTTGGTGTGCTGTTTGGTGTGTGTGTGTGTGTGTAGTGACTTGGTGTGCTGTTTGGTGTGTGTGTGTGTGTGTAGTGACTTGGTGTGCTGTTTGGTGTGTGTGTGTGTGTGTAGTGACTTGGTGTGCTGTTTGGTGTGTGTGTGTGTGTGTAGTGACTTGGTGTGCTGTTTGGTGTGTGTGTGTGTGTGTAGTGACTTGGTGTGCTGTTTGGTGTGTGTGTGTGTGTGTAGTGACTTGGTGTGCTGTTTGGTGTGTGTGTGTGTGTGTAGTGACTTGGTGTGCTGTTTGGTGTGTGTGTGTGTGTGTAGTGACTTGGTGTGCTGTTTGGTGTGTGTGTGTGTGTGTAGTGACTTGGTGTGCTGTTTGGTGTGTGTGTGTGTGTGTAGTGACTTGGTGTGCTGTTTGGTGTGTGTGTGTGTGTGTAGTGACTTGGTGTGCTGTTTGGTGTGTGTGTGTGTGTGTAGTGACTTGGTGTGCTGTTTGGTGTGTGTGTGTGTGTGTAGTGACTTGGTGTGCTGTTTGGTGTGTGTGTGTGTGTGTAGTGACTTGGTGTGCTGTTTGGTGTGTGTGTGTGTGTGTAGTGACTTGGTGTGCTGTTTGGTGTGTGTGTGTGTGTGTAGTGACTTGGTGTGCTGTTTGGTGTGTGTGTGTGTGTGTAGTGACTTGGTGTGCTGTTTGGTGTGTGTGTGTGTGTGTAGTGACTTGGTGTGCTGTTTGGTGTGTGTGTGTGTGTGTAGTGACTTGGTGTGCTGTTTGGTGTGTGTGTGTGTGTGTAGTGACTTGGTGTGCTGTTTGGTGTGTGTGTGTGTGTGTAGTGACTTGGTGTGCTGTTTGGTGTGTGTGTGTGTGTGTAGTGACTTGGTGTGCTGTTTGGTGTGTGTGTGTGTGTGTAGTGACTTGGTGTGCTGTTTGGTGTGTGTGTGTGTGTGTAGTGACTTGGTGTGCTGTTTGGTGTGTGTGTGTGTGTGTAGTGACTTGGTGTGCTGTTTGGTGTGTGTGTGTGTGTGTAGTGACTTGGTGTGCTGTTTGGTGTGTGTGTGTGTGTGTAGTGACTTGGTGTGCTGTTTGGTGTGTGTGTGTGTGTGTAGTGACTTGGTGTGCTGTTTGGTGTGTGTGTGTGTGTGTAGTGACTTGGTGTGCTGTTTGGTGTGTGTGTGTGTGTGTAGTGACTTGGTGTGCTGTTTGGTGTGTGTGTGTGTGTGTAGTGACTTGGTGTGCTGTTTGGTGTGTGTGTGTGTGTGTAGTGACTTGGTGTGCTGTTTGGTGTGTGTGTGTGTGTGTAGTGACTTGGTGTGCTGTTTGGTGTGTGTGTGTGTGTGTAGTGACTTGGTGTGCTGTTTGGTGTGTGTGTGTGTGTGTAGTGACTTGGTGTGCTGTTTGGTGTGTGTGTGTGTGTGTAGTGACTTGGTGTGCTGTTTGGTGTGTGTGTGTGTGTGTAGTGACTTGGTGTGCTGTTTGGTGTGTGTGTGTGTGTGTAGTGACTTGGTGTGCTGTTTGGTGTGTGTGTGTGTGTGTAGTGACTTGGTGTGCTGTTTGGTGTGTGTGTGTGTGTGTAGTGACTTGGTGTGCTGTTTGGTGTGTGTGTGTGTGTGTAGTGACTTGGTGTGCTGTTTGGTGTGTGTGTGTGTGTGTAGTGACTTGGTGTGCTGTTTGGTGTGTGTGTGTGTGTGTAGTGACTTGGTGTGCTGTTTGGTGTGTGTGTGTGTGTGTAGTGACTTGGTGTGCTGTTTGGTGTGTGTGTGTGTGTGTAGTGACTTGGTGTGCTGTTTGGTGTGTGTGTGTGTGTGTAGTGACTTGGTGTGCTGTTTGGTGTGTGTGTGTGTGTGTAGTGACTTGGTGTGCTGTTTGGTGTGTGTGTGTGTGTGTAGTGACTTGGTGTGCTGTTTGGTGTGTGTGTGTGTGTGTAGTGACTTGGTGTGCTGTTTGGTGTGTGTGTGTGTGTGTAGTGACTTGGTGTGCTGTTTGGTGTGTGTGTGTGTGTGTAGTGACTTGGTGTGCTGTTTGGTGTGTGTGTGTGTGTGTAGTGACTTGGTGTGCTGTTTGGTGTGTGTGTGTGTGTGTAGTGACTTGGTGTGCTGTTTGGTGTGTGTGTGTGTGTGTAGTGACTTGGTGTGCTGTTTGGTGTGTGTGTGTGTGTGTAGTGACTTGGTGTGCTGTTTGGTGTGTGTGTGTGTGTGTAGTGACTTGGTGTGCTGTTTGGTGTGTGTGTGTGTGTGTAGTGACTTGGTGTGCTGTTTGGTGTGTGTGTGTGTGTGTAGTGACTTGGTGTGCTGTTTGGTGTGTGTGTGTGTGTGTAGTGACTTGGTGTGCTGTTTGGTGTGTGTGTGTGTGTGTAGTGACTTGGTGTGCTGTTTGGTGTGTGTGTGTGTGTGTAGTGACTTGGTGTGCTGTTTGGTGTGTGTGTGTGTGTGTAGTGACTTGGTGTGCTGTTTGGTGTGTGTGTGTGTGTGTAGTGACTTGGTGTGCTGTTTGGTGTGTGTGTGTGTGTGTAGTGACTTGGTGTGCTGTTTGGTGTGTGTGTGTGTGTGTAGTGACTTGGTGTGCTGTTTGGTGTGTGTGTGTGTGTGTAGTGACTTGGTGTGCTGTTTGGTGTGTGTGTGTGTGTGTAGTGACTTGGTGTGCTGTTTGGTGTGTGTGTGTGTGTGTAGTGACTTGGTGTGCTGTTTGGTGTGTGTGTGTGTGTGTAGTGACTTGGTGTGCTGTTTGGTGTGTGTGTGTGTGTGTAGTGACTTGGTGTGCTGTTTGGTGTGTGTGTGTGTGTGTAGTGACTTGGTGTGCTGTTTGGTGTGTGTGTGTGTGTGTAGTGACTTGGTGTGCTGTTTGGTGTGTGTGTGTGTAGTGACTTGGTGTGCTGTTTGGTGTGTGTGTGTGTGTGTAGTGACTTGGTGTGCTGTTTGGTGTGTGTGTGTGTGTGTAGTGACTTGGTGTGCTGTTTGGTGTGTGTGTGTGTGTGTGTAGTGACTTGGGTTGTAGGGGAGAACAACTATCTTAGGACTGACGGGGTAAATAACAGGGTTAGTTTGTTTTATTACAGGTTGTGGATGTTGTTGTTGTTGTTGTGTAAGTGTTTGTGGATGGATTTCCCCTGAGTTGTTGGTGCTTTATCTCCTACATGGACACACACACACACACACACACACACACACATGTCTCTTGTACCTTCACAGCCCTAATGTTGGTGTGTGTGTTCCCAGACAGTAGTAGTAGTAGTGTTTATATATAACATTAACATTAACATTTATAACATTAATAATACTTGGTGGTCAAGTTGCTAACATTAACATATCATTGTTTACTTTTAGTAGTGATTTAATACGTCACCAGGTATATCTGGAGATAGGAGTCCTCTTGTTGTTGTTGTTGTTGGTTTACTGTTTACTGTTGTTGTTGTTGTTGTTGGTACACTCCATGTTTACTGTTGTTGTTGTTGTTGTTGTTTGCTGGTTGTTGTTGTTGTCTGGTTGTTTGTCACTCTGTATGTTGGTCACTTCCAGGTTTCTTCCAGGCCCAATGTTTACCTTGAACATTACTCTATGTTGGTCACTTCCAGGTTTCTTCCAGGCCCAATGTTTACCTTGAACATTACCCACTTATTAATAATTTATTATTTTTGTTGGATCGTTGAATCCTTTGGACCAGAACAGTTCCACTTGCTTTGGCTTGGTTTAACCCAAGCCAACTTGGTATCCGATTGACGGCCAGATGACGGCTTCAAAGCCACTTTATTCTTCTTCTGGATGAAAAAAAAAAAAAAAATTGAATTATTGAAAAAAAAAAAAAAAAAAAAAAATCATTCAATTATTGAAAAAAAAAAAATCAATTATTGAAGAAAAAAAAAATCATTGAATTATTGAAAAAAAAAATCAATTATTGAAAAAAATATATATATATTGAATTATTGAAAAAAAAAATCAATTATTGAAGAAAAAAAAAATATATTGAATTATTGAAAAAAAAAAATCAATTATTGAAGAAAAAAAAATATATTGAATTATAGAAATTTTTTTTTTTATTGAATTATTGAAAAAAAAAATCAATTATTGAAGAAAAAAAAAATATATTGAATTATTGAAAAAAAAAAATCATTGTATTAATGTTAAAATAATTAATTATATATACCCTGAAATAACTAAGAAATAAATAATAAATAACATAATGTTAGTAATAATCAAATAATTATCTAATTTCCCTTATTTCATTATTTATCATATTATTTATCTATATATCACCATTTATTTATATCATAGAGATCATTTATTTAATTATCAACACTTTGAAATAATTAAGAAATAAATAATAAATAAAATAAAGTTAATATTTACCCGTAATAAAATAATTATCTATTTTTTTCATTCACTTATTCGTCTTATTTCGTCATTTATCGTGTTATTTATCCATTTATTGTCATTTATTTATATCATAGAGATTATTTATTTACTCATAAACACTTTGAAATAACTAGGTAATAAATAATTAATTCAATAAACTTAATATAGTTAAATAAAGTTAATATTTACCTTTTTTTAGTCTGTGTATATCTGGTCAGTGTTGCCAACTCAGAGGTTTGTTGATCAGTGTTACCAAGTTCAATTCTGTAACTTTTCAACGGGTCAATTTATTATTTATTTATTTATTTATTTATTTATTTATTTATTATTTATTTATTTATTTATTTATTTGTTATTTATTTATTTGTTATTTATTTATTTATTTGTTATTTATTTATTTATTATTTATTAACTAATATATCTTTTTTGTGTGTGTGTGTGTGTATGTATGTGTATATGTGTGTGTGTGTGAATTAAAATAAGCCTAAAATAATTAAAAAAAAGCCTAAAAAATCTAAAACAGTCAAATTAAAGTCTGAAAAAGACTAAATAAATTTAAAATAATTGAAAAAAGCCTAAAATAATTAAACAGGCCTAAAAAAAATGGAAAAAACCTAAATAAATTTTCTAAAAGCCTAAATAATATTAAAAAATAAAATTAGTCTCCGAAAATTTCAAAAAAAATATAAAATCTCACCTTATTAATTTTATTCACATACATACATACATACATACATACATACATACATACACACATTAATATACATACATACATACATACACTCTCTCTCCCTATCTCTCTCTCTCTCTCTCTCTCTATCACTCTCTCTCACACACATACATACACACATACATACATACACACACACATTAATATACATACATACATACATACATACACAGACATTAAAAAAAGCCTAAAATAATTAAAACAAGCCTAAATAAATTAAAAAAAGCCTAAAATAATTAAAACAGGACTAAAAAAAAATAAAAAAAGCCTAAAAAAAAAAATAAAAAAAGCCTAAAAAAAAAAAAAAAAAAAAAAAATAGGCCTAAATTTAAAAAAAAAAAAGCCTAAAATTATTAAATCTCACCTTATCTATCTTGTTGCCGACACACACACATACACACACACAGACATATATATACATACACACATACACTCTCTCTCTCTCTCTCTCTCTCTCTCTCTCTCTCTCTCTCTCTCTCTCTCTCACATACATACATACACACACACATACATACATACATACATATACATACATATACACACATACATACATACACACACACATGAATATACATACATACATACACACATACACTCTCTCTCTCTCACACACACATACATACATACATATACATACATATACACACATACTGTACAAACACACACACATACATACACACATACGTTCTGGTGGCCTAAAATAAAAAAAGCCTAAATAAATTATAAAAAAAGCCTAAAAAAGCCTAAAATATTTGAAAAAAAGCCTAAAATAATTAAAAAAGGCCTAAAAACATCAAATTAAAATCCGAAAAATCCTAAAAAAAATTGAAAAAAATCCTAAAAAAAAAAATAAAATAAAAATAAATTAGTCTCTGAAAATTTCAAAAAAAATATAAAATCTCACTTTATTAATTTTATTCCCCACCAACATTTTAATATTTATTCATTCACATACATACATACATACACATATACATACATACATACATACATACACATATACATACATACATACATACATACACATATACATACATACACACACATTAATATAC
>JAWZYT010005650.1:60000-110560 GCA_034508575.1 Petrolisthes manimaculis
AATAAATAAAATAAATATATAAATAAATAAAAAATAAGTAAATATATATATAAAATAAATAAAATAATAAATATAAAGGTATAAATGATAAAGATATATAAAAAATAATAATAAAAATATCTAATTACAAGAAAATAAAAAATGTGGGGAGAGAAAAAATAAAAACACTAATAAATAAATAAATAAATAAAATAATAATAATAATAATAGATAAAAATCAGCCCGACCTTAATATTATTACTGGTCATATAACTTCTACAACAACAACAACAACAACAATACTTTGATATGATTACTAGTAGTATATATAAACACACACATACACACACACTGGGTAAAAACAATACCTTGATATGATTACATTATAATGAGTCCAAGTAAAGTTTTGCCATAAACTGTATACACAGAAATGGTACAACATGCAATACTTACAACAGTTTGTAGTGTTGTTGGTTGTTAATACAATATACATCACGTTCACAACCAAATACAGTAGAACCTCGTATCTCTGGTTCCCATACACAGCTTTTTATAGTGACTAAAAATAACTCTAAACTTGAGGCCAAAGTATGGAAAAGGAATGTTTATAAAGGTTGTTCATTCTAAAAGGTTAGACCTAATAGTGTGTGTGTAGTGCGTGACGAGTTGACAAGTTCAGTTATCACCAATAATTCATGAGTTTCTACTCATACAATCACATTTCCTACCCCCTTCCCCCACTACCCTCCTATGCTCCTTCCCCCCCTTACCCTCAGTCTCCATTCACCCTAGCTCAAGGTCAAAGGAATATAGGCCTAGCCTTGTCACTCGCTCGTTTTTAGTAATTACGAGTTATTAACCACCAGCTTCAACACTCAGTCATGTCAGGTGGTACATTTACAAAAAGGAAGGTCATATCCTTCCATATCAAGATGGAAGGTTTTCCTCGAACAGAGAAAGAAGGAAACACCAGAATATGCTCAATAAAATGTAAACAAACGATATCACACTATCTCCCCCCCTTCCCCCCTACCACCTCCACCACCTCCACGCATGCTGACGACTCATTTCAGTCATGAGTTGTCTGCGAAAACCTTAATACAAATTGTTATATGCATTTAATATGCTTAATACGAATTGTAACTGTATTTATTCATGATTTTATTCATTTTTTAACCATTATTTGGCCTGGGTCGATCGGTGCCGTTGTTATGAATGCCGAATAAACGAGGTTCTACTGTACATACATACATACATATACACACCATAAACACACACACACACACGAAACAAACACACTCACACACATTTCCCATTTATTTTTCATTCCTTCCTTCTCTCTCTCTCTCTCTTTCTCTCTCTCTCTCTCTCTCTCTTTTTCTCTCTTTCTCCCTCTCTCTCTCTCTCTCTCTCTTTTTCTCTCTTTCTCCCTCTCTCTCTCTCTCTCTTTTTTTCTCTCTCTCTCTCTCTTTTTCTCTCTTTCTCACTCTCTCTCTCTCTCTCTCTCTTTTTCTCTCTCTCTCTCGTCATATTCAAGTATATTTTACAATGAATTCCTGTCCCCACCTATATGACAATTTGGATCAACAGATTCCTCCAAACTATTCCAAGCAACAGGATACCATTATATTTCTTCCTCTGGTGCTGTTTCCTGGGTTATTTTGTAGGCTTCAAGGCTGTGAGTGACCAGGGTTCATATAGATATCTATATGAACCCTGGCTGTCACCACCAGGGTTCATATAGATATCTATATGAACCCTGGCTGTCACCACCAGGGTTCATATAGATATCTATATGAACCCTGGCTGTCACCACCAGGGTTCATATAGATATCTATATGAACCCTGGCTGTCACCACCAGGGTTCATATAGATATCTATATGAACCCTGGCTGTCACCACCAGGGTTCATATAGATATCTATATGAACCCTGGCTGTCACCACCAGGGTTCATATAGATATCTATATGAACCCTGGCTGTCACCACCAGGGTTCATATAGATATCTATATGAACCCTGGCTGTCACCGTGTATGGGAATTGGAGGCTCACATTTTCCTTAACGGCACATACAGAAAGAGGGATGGATGTAGGCAGTTTGGAAACTTAAGGTGGGGTGGGAATTAGGGGACACGCTTGGGGGGTTTTGGGGGGTGCGGGAGTAGGGGGACAGGCTTGGGGTGGGGTGGGGTGGTAGAAAGCCTGTCCCATATTCCGGCACCCCCCAAGCCTGTCTCCCTACTCCCGCACCCCCCCATAACCCCCCGAAGCCTGTCTCCCTACTCCCGCACCCCCCCATAACCCCCCGAAGCCTGTCTCCCTACTCCCGCACCCCCCCATAACCCCACAAGCCTGTCTCCCTACTCCCGCACCCCCCCATAACCCCACAAGCCTGTCTCCCTACTCCCGCACCCCCCCATAACCCCCCAAGCCTGTCTCCCTACTCCCGCACCCCCCCATAACCCCCCAAGCCTGTCCCCTACTCCCACACCCCCCCATAACCCCCCAAGCCTGTCCCCTTACTCCCACACACCCCCATAACCCCCCCAAGCCTGTCTCCTTACTCCCGCACCCCCCCATAACCCCCCGAAGACTGTCTCCCTACTCCCGCACCCCCCCAAGCCTGTCCCCTACTCCCACACCCCTTTAATTGGTGATAAACTAGCACAAGCTTTTGTTATGTACAGTCTGGGGCAAAAGTGGTGTGGCCTCACTTGCTTCACCGAGGCACGTCATGTTCATAGACTCCATATTTTTAGGTGTAGAAAACGTGTGTATTTCTCGAGTCCATGAAACACTGCCAGTCTCAGTGAAGCAGGTGAGGCGACAGGACTTCTGCCCCAGACTGTACAATGTTAGCGCGACAGTAAACGTTTCACCCAAGTTCCAAATAGATATTGACTTGTAATCAGAAATAAAATATAAAAAACAAGCTAGGCAATAGAGCGTCCCTGACTCAAACCAAACTGACCATCAGAAAGAATATTCTGACGAGTAAAGCGCTTTTGAATTTTGCATAACCTCCACCGAATAAGGCTTAATTAAACCTAATCTAACTCAACCCAACCACCACCTACCTGTGTAGAATAAAATCCACCGAATAAGGCTTAATTAAACCTAATCTAACCCAACCCAACCACCACCTACCTGTGTAGAATAAAATCCACCGAATAAGGCTTAAACCTAATCTAATCTAACCCAACCACCACCTACCTGTGTAGAATAAAATCCACCGAATAAGGCTTAAACCTAATCTAATCTAACCCAACCCAACCACCACCTACCTGTGTAGAATAAAATCCACCGAATAAGGCTTAAACCTAATCTAATCTAACTCAACCCAACCACCACCTACCTGTGTAGAATAAAATCCACCGAATAAGGCTTAATTAAACCTAATCTAACCCAACCCAACCACCACCTACCTGTGTAGAATAAAATCCACCGAATAAGGCTTAATTAAACCTAATCTAACCCAACCCAACCACCACCTACCTGTGTAGAATAAAATCCAGCCTGACCTTTACGTTGTGCTGTAATCCACTTGACGATCTTCCTGGCCTTCTCTTCATTGGTTATAGGGTGGTGTGTCATCATGACAAGGATGGTGTAACCTGCTGTCTCTTGGCTGACGGCCCTACTGTTACCTGTACAACATTAACATAGTAAACATTTCCTTAGTAAGTGTAACCACCGTACCAGCTTTATAGTTAGACACATAATATAGATATAGATACATGTACTTATGCTTTGGAATACATTATTACGGAGATACTGTACACTGATATCAAGTAAGGAATAATAAATACTCATGTCACAGGATTAGAATACACATGTTCTACAACTTCATACGAATAATTTTAATATATTCATATGTACTGTATACCCATATTAGCATTTTTGTGAATACCGATGCACCCCGGCCATTACTCAGATAAACCCTCAGCAACCGTGGCTAAAATGACCGTAACAAATTAGTTTTGCTAGCGCCGCCGGAACATTCGTGATAAAGTCATGGTCTAATGTACTGCAACACCTTCCAATGAGATGGCTTCGAAAAATGATCCGAAACTATAGCTGTTGGTGTGTGCAATTTTGGTTCATAAAATTAACTCAAATAGCTCGCTTTTATTCACCAGGTTGCAGTACATTAGACCATCACTTTACAGTGGAAGGTCGTAGCAACAGATAATAATATAGAATTCGACTCCCAAGTCCCCGAATTTTTACAGTTCGCTTATTCGTGACGGCTTCGGGAGCAGGAGCTTATTCGTATAGGTGTAAATTAGGCATCACCAACATTTAATGGCGCATGTGACTCGAACCGCCGACGAAGCACCTGAAGCACCGGGGAAGGACACGAAGCACCGGGGAAGGACCCGAAGCACCGGGGAAGGACCCGAAGCACCGGGGAAGGACCCGAAGCACCGGGGAAGGACCCGAAGCACCGGGGAAGGACACGAAGCACCGGGGAAGGACACGAAGCACCGGGGAAGGACATGAAGCACCGGGGAAGGACACGAAGCACCGGGGAAGGACACGAAGCACCGGGGAAGGACACGAAGCACCGGGGAAGGACACGAAGCACCGGGGAAGGACACGAAGCACCGGGGAAGGACATGAAGCACCGGGGAAGGACACGAAGCACCGGGGAAGGACACGAAGCACCGGGGAAGGACACGAAGCACCGGGGAAGGACACGAAGCACCGAGGAAGGACCCAAAGCACCGGGGAAGGACACGAAGCACCGGGGAAGGACACGAAGCACCGGGGAAGGACACGAAGCACCGGGGAAGGACCCGAAGCACCGAGGAAGGACACGAAGCACCGGGGAAGGACACGAAGCACCGGGGAAGGACCCGAAGCACCGGGGAAGGACACGAAGCACCGGGGAAGCACCCGAATCACCGGGGAAGCACCCGAATCACCGGGGAAGGACACGAAGCACCGGGGAAGGACACGAAGCACCGGGGAAGGACACGAATAAGGATTTAATTCAAAATTTTGCTTATTCGTATCGACATCAGGAGGGTATTTGTGTATTTGTAAACCTAGCTTTAATAAACATTAACAAAGTATATATTAAGGAGTAAATACTGTGAAAGTAAACATTAAAGGGACATCATATATATGCGACATAATTTTACTGTGTAAATTTGGGGACCTGATTTTTCCAAACATTATAAGGAGAGAGTGAGAAAAATTTCACCGTAAACATTATGGAAAGTAAATGGCTGTCTGTACATATTAAAAGAAGACAAATACAGTATAGTAAACATTTAAGGTATGAGATTTTTTTGTAAATTAATGGGCTACTGATTAGGAAAACAAACATTTCCGGTGCGACAGGTTTGGTAGGTTGGAGTGCTATTGATTTTTCTAAACTATACCAAAAACGTAACCAGAATATCATGAATAATGATATCATATTGTTACTTGGAATAGTTTGGAGGAATCAGTCGCTCCTGATTTACCACCATTAACCTATTACTAATAAACTTAACCTAACCCAACCCAGAGTAACCCAAACTAACCTAAACATCAACCAACGTACTTGTCCTTCCTTTGGGTAGATTCCAGTACATAGCATTTTTAGTCACCACAGCTTGACTCAACAATTTTTGCAGGAGGGAGGTGGCGTTGGGGTGTGAGGCGAGGGCGAGGGCGTATGCCTTGGTGGCGAGGGCGTAGGGGTGTGTGGAGGTGTCGTTGGTCAGGCACAAGGCCGTCCTAGATACAATTGGATCGTCTGTAGGTGTTTCAGCTTCTAAAAGGGCGGCCGTGACGTACGCTGTGAGGGAGACTGCATTGCCACTGTTAATACCACCCTGTAAGATAACATTAAACTGTTACAAGGAGTTACAAGGAAAAGAAGTACCCTAGGAGACCTTACAATCCATACAAAGAAGGTACCTGTGTGTTATTACTACTACTATTAGTAGTATAACTATTACTGTCTCTATTACGGTGGCTATTACATAATTTATAAGCTGTGAGGGATTCCGCATTACCACTGATACTGTAATTCCATCCTGTATACTAAATGCTACACTGTTATTATTACTACTACTTTTACTGCATTTTTTACCCTGTCAAATAAACATTATACTTTTATTACTACTTCTACTACTACTACTACTACTACTACTACTACTACTACTATGCTACTGCTACCTTTGTTTACCCCATCCTGTTGGATAAATAGTACACTTATTCCTACTACTACTACTACTGTATTACTGTGTTATTATTATTAATGTTATTATTTATTACTACTATGATTATTATAATTGTTTGGAGGAAAAAGTAAGAGGAGAGGGTAGGGGTAGTGAGGAGAGAAATGTAAACTAGACTGCATAAATGTAAAAAATTATATATATGCTTACTGACCTGCATTTGTTTATTTATCAACTTTCCCACAGCTTCAAAACAGCCATCTTGAGTTCCTTGTAGATGTAAGAGCCAGTCAGTGGTCTCCTTCAGTTGGTCTGTATCTACCTGTACACGGAGAGGGAACCAAAAATAGAGGAGAGGGAGAGAAAGTGAGAGGAGGAGGTAGGAAAGGAGAGATAGAGTGAGGGATGGGAGAAAAGTACAACTCTACACTCTTAAAAAAAGTTTTGGAACCACCCGTACATTAATTTTATAATCTTTATCACGGTATGGTTGGTATGCCTGCTGAGTCAGCCCGAGTGTCCCTGTAATAATAACAATCGAGTGAGTCAGAATGCCTGTCACTCCAAATCAGTGTTGTCGTTTCATGGGATTTCCCCCCTAAATTTGTGGGAGAAATGGGTCAACGTGGGAGGAGTCCTGGGAAGTATATTTCTATGGGAATTTATTAGAATATATGGGATTCTGTGGAAATTTTCTGAGTACTGCATCGAAATGAAAAGCTAAGAGATAAGCCGTCATCATCAACGTTGGTTTGAAAATGGTATGGTAAGGAGTCCATGCAGTGATGTCACTTTCTTGTCAACAATGGTTGGTTTTGAAGGGTCTTGGTGAACTTTTGGAGGAGTTTCCTCTGTCCCTCCAAAACCACCCTCCATTCCATGTGACTATAGTAATTTATCTCTTCTCTCCTGAACCCCTCCAAAACCTTAGAAAAACTCGTAACAAAACTTCAAAACCTCCATTAGTTCCAAGAAAGTGACAACACTGTCTCAATTAACGGCTCTTACACCCGTAGTTTTAAAACATTTGAGGTCCCTTACTGGAGCTCTATGAACCCTCCAAATAATCCAGGCCACAAAACGCTTCAGTGTTTCTAATAGGGAATCTGTTGCCTGGAGTAGTTTGGAGGGTTCATAGAGCTCCAGTAAGGGGGTGCGGGAGTAGGGGACAGGCTTGGGGGGGTGCGGGAATAGGGAATCTGTTGCCTGGAGTAGTTTGGAGGGTTCATAGAGCTCCAGTAAGGGACCTCATTTTTTTTATAAACTACGGGTGTTATTCCCTTGAGTTCTGATCAGTGAGTGTCAGTCAGTACATATATAAGCAAATACGACATGGACTGAGGAGGGAGTCTAGGACATGCATTAACTTTTCACCAACTGCAGAAATGCTAAATTTAGTCTACAATATTTCTGATAACGAAGAATCCATGGAGGAAATACTGGATTTTTAAGCATATAGAGTCCCAGCCAGCACACAATTATACAGAGGTTAGTGTTATTACATTGATTTTTAGCTTTTATTTTACTTAATTAAACTGTTATGTAAAGACTGGGAATTTTCATTGGTAAGTGAAGAATATTTTGTGGGAATTTGTGGGAGAAAATGGGGTAAGACTTGGGAATTCCTGCTAGGAGTTCTGGAACGGCAACACTGCATCCAGTTACACGCAAGTTGTCAGACGGGAAGGGTGTATGTACTCATGTTTATTATTATTCCCCACTTACTTTTCATTGATTTTTTAATTCTACTCTTATTCCTTGTCAGACCAAATATCAGACCTGTTAAGGGTGTGTGTGAATTGGGGGACAGGTTTGGGGTTGGGGTGTGCGGGATTAGTGGGACAGGCTTGGGGTGGGTGGGGGGAGGGGGTAGAAAGCTTGTCCCCTATTCCTGCACCCCCCCCTAACCCCCCCAAGCCTGTCTCCCTACTCCCGCACCCCTCCAAAAACCACAAAAGCCTGTCCCCTACTCCCACTCCCCCTTAATTAAACACTGATTGTTAGGTGTAAGCCATAAATGCATTATGGTGTGTAGAGGCAACCTACATGACATTGCATACCACTGAACATATTCCAGGTTGGATACAAGAAGTTCATATGTAATGTAATATAATAGGATAGACACACACGAACACTAACGACACATTAACAACACACATTAACAACACTAACACTGACAACAATAAACCTTACACAAACCACCCAACCTTGTTTGCCATTGACCCTCAAAGTGAAGATGACAAACATCTTCACTACATGTAACCTCGTGTTATAGGTGTAATGTTCAACATAGCCTATATATATGCTTCCATTATACCGTCATCCACTGAATAAGTTTCTGACTGTTGTAAATTATTACCTTCGAGGCGAACGTCAAATGAAATACAGTAGGTTACCAATGGAAGGATCTAACATTTGAAAATAGGCAAGAGTCAACACAAATATTTAAGGGGGTGTGGGAGTAGGGGACAGGCTTAGGGTGGGTAGAAAGCCTGTCCCCCTATTCCCGCACCCCCCTAACCCCCCCAAAGCCTGTCCCCCTATTCCCGCACCCCCTAACCCCCCCCAAGCCTGTCCCCCTAATACCCCCCCATAAAGCCTGTCCCCCTACTCCTGCACCCCCTAAAACCCCCCCAAGCCTGTCCCCCTACTCCTGCACCTCCTAAAACCCCCCCAAAGCCTGTCCCCCTATTCCCACCCCCCCTTAAGTTCATTATCTTTATAACAGGAATTCATAATATAAACATTGAGATCATCTTTACACTTGTATCTTATCAGTCCGAGGAAAGTCTTGCTGTGCTTGACAATAACAGGTTAATAATTAATTCTAAAATATTGAAAACATAATATAACTTGATTTGTTAACTAACTACATAACATTTAAATTTATCAAGTGTATAAAACACATCATAGAAAAGTAATGAGTGAGCAAGTGTATGTGTAAGCTAAGAGTAATATGATCCGTAGTTTTAAAACATTTGAGGGCCCTTACTGGAGCTCTATGAACCCTCCAAACTACTCCAGGCAACAGATTCCCTATTAGAAACACTGAAGGGTTTTGTGGCCTGGATTATTTGGAGGGTTCATAGAGCTCCAGTAAGGGCCCTCAAATGTTTTAAAACTACGGGTGTAAATGTTAGTCTGCTGGTGTGGCTTTATTTTTTGGTATACTACCTTCTCTACCCAAGTCATTCTGAGACATAGGCCCGTAGTTTAAAAAAAATTGAGGTCCCTTACTGGAGCTCTATGAACCCTCCAAATAATCCAGGCCACAAAACCCTTCAGTGTTTCGAATAGGGAATCTGTTGCCTGGAGTAGTTTGGAGAATTGATAGAGCTCCAGTAAGGGCCTTCAATTTTTTTAAAACTACAGGTGTAACTCTGAGTGTGAGAGCCGTGGCCCGTGTGACAGTCTGTGAGAGATTACCCAAGTCATTGTAAAGTCATGGTCTAATGTACTGCAACACCTTCCAATCCGATGGCTTCCAAAAATGATCTGAAACTATAGCTGTTGGTGTGTGCAATTTTGGTTCATAAAATTAACTCCAATAGCTGGTTTTTATTCACCAGGTTGCAGTTCAGTCTGGGGCAGAGGTGTTGTCACCTCACCTGCTTCACTGAGACTGGCAGTGTTTCATGGACTCGATAAATACACATGTTTTCTACACCTAATAATCTCGAGTCTATGAACATCGCGTGCCTCGGTGAAGCAGGTGAGGCGACACCACTTTTGCCCCAGACTGTACATTAGACCCTGACTTTACAAACCATTATATTTTTTCTTGATATCTCTCACCTGGATATTATCTCGTGCTCTATAGTACTATATCAATAACAAAGGAAGTATAGTCCTTTCCTAACCTAGATATACTCTAGTGTTATGTATCATTCACCTAAATATATTATGGTGCTTGGAATGTGTTTACTTGCTCACATGTATTACATTCTCTTTCTGGATTCATTGTAGTACTTGATAACATTCACCCAGTTACACTTTCAGGTTTGCTACACTCTGGTTATTTCTATACAATATAACCCTGCTTCATGTCTAGTGGTGCTTGCTTGCTCATCCTTATAATATTATCGTGTCGTGCTTGCTATCATTTACATTGATATACAGTATAATAATGCTTGCTATGTGCCCGAAATAGTTCACCTAGATATATCATGGTTTTGGTTTGCTTTCATATACCTAGATAATATACAGTATTATAGTGCTTGCTGTGTGCTTCCAGCCTCGCAATAATGCATATAAATATAACATGGTGCTTGCTCACCTGTATATACTGGCGTGCTTGTTGGAATGACTTGAGAACAGATGCAGTGAGCCAGGTGGAGCCAGAATTATCAGCATTACCAGCACTGTACAAACCATCATTCCTTCAGTACAACAACTCACGCTGGTACCCTGAGGTTAGAGCAAAAAATAGTATAACAGTTACTACCCTCTAAACAACATCTGACAATATTAAATTAATCCAACCTGACCTTACCTAAGCAAATCAAACCCTACTAACTTGACCCAACCTATCCCAACCAACCTATACTAATCTGGCCCAACCCAACCATCACTCCTACTGTAAAACTCTTCCCACTAGTACCCTGAGAATTGAAGAAAAGTACCTTAAGGGGAGGGTATAGTTTTGACATTTTTGGAGATTATGATTCCTCCAAACTATTCCAGGCAACAGAATACCATTATTTTTCTTCCTCTGGGTCTGTTTCCTGGCATACTTTGGAGGAATCAAGGCACTCCAATCTGTCAAAAGTATACTCTCACCTTAAAAATCAGACGCGTTACAAGGCCTTACAACATGTGCAAAATAAAGACCCCTTTTCACCTATGTTATGTAATGACTGAATGAAACCTCTACTGTAATGTAGAAATGGGATGAAATGTACTGTATAACAATCAGAACATGACAATCACAACTAGACTATCAAACCACTACTATCTGGAGAGGAAAATCAGAACTCTGGAAAATCAAATGACCACACAATCAGAATAATGCACTACAATCAGAACAGAACAGCCAAAATACCATAAATAAAATCAGGACAGTCAGATTACCACAATCAAGATAAAACAAACCACAACAATCCAAATATCACTATCAGAATTGGATAATTAGAAAAACACTTACCATCTCTCTCACAAGGTCTCGTTTCAATGGTGTTGTCAGTGAAGGCATAAACACCAACAGTCTGAAAAAAGTTATGAATATTTATAATTATAAAAAAATAACATTAACAATAATAATAATAATAATAATAATAATAATAAAAACTATAGAAATAATAGAAATAGGAAATATAATACGAGAGGGTTGATGGGAGAGCTATTATAGAAGTGTTTAGGTTTAGGATTTACTGTGTAAATCCTAACAGAATATGTGCGGGTAGAGGTTGTTCTAAATAAGACTTTTAATTAATATTAGTGTAGTGGTGAGACAAGGGGGTGTGACTTGCCACCATGGCTGTTCAATATATATATATGGAAGGTTTTATGAGAGAGATGAAGGCAAAGGGGATGGCCTGGTGGAGAAGCTGATAGTGAATGGAGTAAATAGGTCCTTGGTGGCAAGGTTATTTGTGCTGAGCTGATGGCTGAGAGTGAAAGGGAGTTACAGAGGCTGGTGGATGAGTTTCAGTCCGTATGTAGTAAACGAAGGACGCTGAATATGATGTTAGTAAAAGTAAGGTGATGGTATTTGAGGGGGTGAGAGGATGGAGGATGTGAAGGAGTTTGGTACAGTTCTGTGTAAAAATGAAAGTGTGGAAGGAGAATTTAAGGAGAGAGCAGTGAAGGGTAGACAGGTCATAGGATCACTGGGGAGGATAATGAAAGGTAGAAGTGTGAGTATGGAAGTGAAAAGGGGACTACGAAATAGTATAATCTTGCCAACACTGACATAATTATATTCTGAGTCACTTACTGTACACTATATAATAAAATGAATAAGTACTGTACACTCTACAGCCATTAATCCAACTGACATATAGCCTGGTAAAGTCATGGTCTAATGTACTGCAACTCCTTCCAATGAGATGGCTTCGAAAAATGATCCGAAACTATAGCTGCTGTTGTGTGCAATTTTGGTTCATAAAATTAACTCAAATAGCTGGCTTTTATTCACCAGGTTACAGTACATTAGACCATCACTTTACAGTACAGTACAGTATTGAGAACTTACCTCCTGTACACTCTGTTGTTGGTATTGTAGGTGTAACACTGACTGTAAACAAACCAATACCTCCACCCAACACAAACCCTAAGCAACAAACAACACACACACACACACACCAGTACACACACACACACACACACCAGTACACACACACCAGTACACACACACACACACACCAGTACACACACACACCAGTACACACACACACACATACACACACACACACACATGTAAATACAAACATTATTTAATCATCACTGGATTATAAATAACTTTTGATGGAAATGCTATGGTACAATATTATACCTATCATAATCTGACTTGAAAAATTACAAGTTAACAGTATTAACTTGAACTTAAGATATAAAAGGCTTGCCATGGCATACACTTTATAAAAAAAAGGATAAATATTGAAAGAATTACCGTTATTTTGTACGGTTTTTCTACCTTCATTACCCACTTAGCTAAAATACGAGGATGCGTTTTGTTTCAAGTTTTGTTTTTCCCTAGATCATTTTCTATAGGTGTTTTATAGTATTTAGAGTCGTTTTTAGATTGGGGAAATCACTTGTTCTGGCCAATCCCTTACCCAACAATCTTGGGGGAGGCGTTGGCAACCGGGGGTTTTGGGTGCGGGAAAAACGCCTAATCTGAACCAACTTTAAAAAAATAACCTGACCTGACCTAACCTAACCAAGACTGGGGCAGACTACCGGGACCTAACCGTAGCAGACTACCGGGACCTAACCGGGGCAGACTACCGGGACCTAACCGGGGCAGACTACCGGGACCTAACCGGGGCAGACTACCGGGACCTAACCGGGGCAGACTACCGGGACCTAACCGTAGCAGACTACAGGGACCTAACCGGGGCAGACTACCGGGACCTAACCGGGGCAGACTACCGGGACCTAACCAGGGCAGACTACTGGGGGTTAAAGTGTATCAGCAATTCTTCTAATTTAGTTTAATATCAATATACAAACATAATAGTTAAATATATACCTATATAATACCGTCATCAAGGTTTAAGTTGGTGCTCGGATTTGGTTTCGTCACAATATAAAATTTCATGTATTGACCGAGCGTTCCTGTTCTATAAGTCTGAACTGTAAACAAACATGGTGGATGGATAGCACCAAGCAATGAATCCTATTAGGACCAACAGAGCCTCCCATAATTAAGGTACACATAGCACCAAGCAATGAATCCTATTAGGACCAACAGAGCCTCCCATAATTAAGGTACACATAACTCACGTTTCACTCATCACCGCTTATTTATAGTTGTACATTTGAAAAGCTCATCAACAAGATATTATTATGTATTCAAATTATTACCTAGTTTAATAAAAGCACATCCTCGTATAATACCCCCACTTATTCAGACCATTCCAAGACCTGTTTTGTACCAGTGTTGCCAAATCCGGCTACGTCCCAGTATTTTGTCCCGGCCATTTCCTGTACTTTACCACGGTTATCTCCAGGTAGTCTGCCCAGGTTAGGTCCCGGTAGTCTGCCCAGGTTAGGTCCCGGTAGTCTGCCCAGGTTATCTCCAGGTAGTCTGCCCAGGTTAGGTCCCGGTAGTCTGCCCAGGTTAGGTCCCGGTAGTCTGCCCAGGTTAGGTCCCGGTAGTCTGCCCAGGTTAGGTCCCGGTAGTCTGCCCAGGTTATCTCCAGGTAGTCTGCCCAGGTTAGGTCCCGGTAGTCTGCCCAGGTTAGGTCCCGGTAGTCTGCCCAGGTTAGGTCCCGGTAGTCTGCCCAGGTTAGGTCCCGGTAGTCTGCCCAGGTTAGGTCCCGGTAGTCTGCCCAGGTTAGGTCCCGGTAGTCTGCCCAGGTTAGGTCCCGGTAGTCTGCCCAGGTTAGGTCCCGGTAGTCTGCCCAGGTTAGGTCCCGGTAGTCTGCCCAGGTTAGGTCCCGGTAGTCTGCCCAGGTTAGGTCCCGGTAGTCTGCCCAGGTTAGGTCCCGGTAGTCTACTGTGGTCTAGGTTAGGTCAGGTCAGGCTAATTTTAAAATGCTCCATTTGAATATCTTGGAAATGGGGTATTTGGAGAGGAAATGCCATAGAAGAAAATAGTATTATAATGGTGTAAATTAGTGGGTAATGAAGGTAGAAAAACCATACACAATAATGACAATTCCTTCAATATTTACCCTATGAACCCAATACAGTACTTGTATAAACTTAACTAATAATATTATATATAATTATTACTCACCTGCGACTAAAGACATAATTGCCTTAAATTTCTACTGCTTTTTCTTCTCTTTTCTTTATTACAGTTGGAATAAAGCTACGAGGTATTATAACATTTTCTCTTTCTTGTATAAACTTAACTAATAATATTATATATAATTATTACTCACCTGCCACTAAAGACATAATTGCCTTGAATTTCTACTGCTTTTTCTTCTCTACTCTTTATTATAGTTGGAATAAAGCTACGAGGTTATTCCTTCCATTGAGATAGACATGTTGGTTTGTTATTGTTGTGACGTCACAGTGACCAGTGTTGCCAGCTCCCATTCACCACCAGACCATCAGTGTTACCAGATCCCATTCACCAAATTTCACCAACTTCAACATCAGCAAGGAAAATATTACTATAACACAAAATAACAACAACAGTAAACTTATAAAAGAAAAGACAAATGATTTGAATGCCATCTGAAAAAACCAGCCAGCCAGCAACGCACACAATAGTGATAAATAGAAAAATTAACTCCTCTGTCAGCAGATTTATTGAAGGACTTACTCTCCTATTAATAATTAATTACGGTCAATAGGTCAATAGTAGTAGTAGTATTAACTATAATATTATTATAATTACCTGATAACCTGTCAAAATTTAGTGAACTATAATGTTCACTTTAAACGTTATCTTTGACGCAATCGGATGAATGAAATAGTCAAACGAACAGCCCAATATAACACCGTCTAGTGAAATGTTACATGTTCTAACTATTTTATGTTATATTTCAATAATTTCACAAATAAATGCTGCATTATCTTTATACTCAACAAAAAGATAAAATATAAAAAAAACTGTCTCTTTCAAATATCATATAAATATGTTTCAGAATACTTATTTCATTTATTCTTTAATTTGTGCATTGAAAACTGCAAATAAAAAATAGTTGGTCATATAATATAATAATAGCTTTCTGTGTAAAAATCGAAAACTTTATTTTGAATGCTATAACTCAAGAATAGTATATAAATAACGTAAATAATAATGATCTATCTATCTATTGGCAGTGGCATTAATTAATTCCCTTGTGGTTTATCTCCTTTCCAACAGTTACAAAGAGTGGGCTCTTGCTCTTGTTGTTACAGGTGTTTAGTCCAGGGTTGGTTGACCTTTAAACTTTGTATCGGCAGCTTCCTGTAAAGAGAAATAGGAAAAAAACAAACAATACCATGCCTATCTATTCACTTTCTACATCTTGTATAGCACATTTTCTCCAAGAATTCTTTCCCAGCACCAATATATCATTTCATCTGTGCTCTGCTCACACAAACCTAACTATAAAATTAATATTATCCATTCTCTCCCTGTTAAATATCATTCCATCACATTCCATTTCAGTCCAGATGATCTGCATCCTCTCTGTTCTGTTTGTCTCCTACTTCTCACATCCCTGGCAGCATCACATCCTCTCCTGTGTCACACATCTCACATACCTTACTTCAGGATTCACACCATCTATAACTTCTTACATTCACCTCCATACATTGTGCTCTGAAAACCCCCAAGCCTATCCCCCTATTCCCGCACCCCACTAAACCCCCCCAAGCCTGTTCCCCTATTCCCGCACCCCCCTAAACCCCCCGCACCCCACTAAACCCCCCAAGCCTGTTCCCCTACTCCCGCACCCCCCTAAACCCTCCAAGCCTGTCCCCCTACTCCCGCACCCCACTAAACCCCCCAAGCCTGTCCCCCTATTCCCGCACCCCACTAAACCCCTCCAAGCCTGTCCCCCTACTCCCGCATCCCACTAAACCCCCCAAGCCTGTCCCCCTATTCCCGCACCCCACTAAACCCCCCAAGCCTGTCCCCCTACTCCCGCACCCCCCTAAACCCCCCGCAACCCACTAAACCCCCCGAAGCCTGTCCCCCTATTCCCGGACCCCCTTAAGATGGGGAATTTTGACGTACACTGACCTGACATAAGGTGACTCCACGCGACTCGCTACAAATGCACCCTAAGAAATATATATATATATATTGTGTGTGTGTGTGTGAGAAAGAGAAGGAGTTTGTGAGTGTGTACGTGACCACGTGAGTGCGTATAAAATGAGCTGGGAAAGAGAATGAGACTATTTACAATTATATCCCATGGTTGGTTTTATCATTACAGCCAAGCGTTATTTTCTGGGCTTAATTTGAACTGTTATTATGTTTGGTTTTGGTGAGAGGGTAAATGTTTCTCAGACGTTTTGTTTCCTTTAACGTTAAAATAAATGATTGACATTTGTGAAGGCTATATACTTGTTCCTGGTGGACTGATGAGTAACTGTAATAAAGGTCAAAATCAGAGTGTAACTAACACAATGTGAACCTAAAGTACACACGTGATACATAATACCTGACCAGACACACACACACACACACACACACACACACACACACATATGTACCCTGCATTCCAACTCAGTCTCTATATGTGTACATGGGTACATGGGGGAATGAGCAATACCAGGCACCACACACACACACACACACACACACACACACACACACACACACACACATATACATACACACACAATGAGCAATAGCAGGCGATTCGAAGCATTCTGCTCCCCACACTCTGGTCAGAAATTATGTATCACCAGTGTATAGTCTAGTGTATAGTGTATAGTGTATAGTGTATAGTGTATAGTGTATAGTCTAGTGTATAGTCTAGTTCACACACTGTATCATACTCAGTGTCAATACAAACAAAGTGAAATGAAGTGTTTTAACTGTGGTAATATATATACAGGGTGTCCGGAAATTTCTACCCGAAATTTTGGCATATGCATGCTTTATTAATTCTAAAAAGAAAATACTCTATTGATGTGATCTTTTTTTTTCTTAGTTTAGCGGTAATTGAGACATTTAATTAAGGGGGGGTGAGAATAGGGGACAGGCTTGGGAGGGTGCGGGAATATGGGGACAGGCTTGGGGGGGGGGGGGGGGTAGAAAGCCTGTCCCCTATTTCCTGCACCCCCTAACCCCCCAAGCCTGTCCCCCTACTCCTGCAACCACTGCTACCATTATCATACTGCCCCTCTCTTATTATCCAGTGATTCCTTCGTCTCGTTATGGCTTCTAAGCGACCTGCAACCACTTCTCCTAGTGATGTAAAGCCCAAAAAAGCAAGGAAGAGCTTGAGCTTGCAGTCTGAGCTGGACATAATAAAACAGCATGTCTGATAATGACGAGTGAATGTTTTCTGTGTGCGAGGACGAGTGTATGTTTTCGGTGTGTCTGTCAGTGTCTGTGCCATCCCGCTCTCCATCCACTGTGTCAACACTGTCTACCTCCACTCCCATGCCATCCACCCTCAGGCACCACACTGTCTATAGCCTACCAGTCTGCCTTAGTGCCTTCTCGTTCTCCACTACACCCTCACTATCTCCCGACTCTCCCCTGTCCATGCTGTCAGATGATGACTAGTGAATGTTTTCTGTGTGCGAGAACGAGTGTATGTTTTCGGTGTGTCTGTGCCATCCCGCTCTCCATCCACTGTGTCAACACTGTCTACCTCCCCTCCCGTGCCATCCACCCTCAGGCGCCACACTGTCTAGCCTACCAGTCTGCCTTAGTACCTTCTCGTTCTCCACTACACCCTCTCTATCTCCCGACTCTCCCCTGTCCATGCTGTGTCAGACAAGGGAAAACAGTTCAAAACACGCAGACGACGCAGTTCTTCCAATCGTCGCTACGCTTGGGTGGCGCTGTCATCGCTTGCTCAAACAAATGATAGTAACCTTGCGCAGCGGGAGATCGTAAATGCGAGTGAAAATGATCGTTTAAAGAGCCAAGGGTATCAAAGTAGTTAAATCATATACGCGAAATATCGTATAGTGATGCATTGTATAGTGAGGGAGACCTGTACTATACAGTATTCTGCAGAGGTATTGAAAATACAGTACATTACTGTACAGTCTAATGTAATGCTGATATGGTCCTCCTGTGAGAAATAGGGGTCAGGACAAGGTGGTATCTAAAGTTGAATTATGTACAGGAAAACTCATTAATGAAGGTTGCCATAATGACAGCCAGTAATATCTGTGGAGAAATTACACTTTACAGGCCAATATTGTGGTTTATGACTTTGCTGACTTACCTAAGAGTACACAAGTTTTTCTTATTCACTGAGGAATGGGTATACCTTATGGTTGGCTCATTTTATTGTGTTGACAGCAGATCTTGGAGTAGTTTGGGTTTGGGTACCTATAAACCCCATACCATAATAACAAAGTGTTAACAAACATACCTAATGATGCAAGGGTAGGCTCTTTGGTATGCCCACTTCTCCATGCTGGCTGTAGACAGAGAAATGATCTGTTGGGTGCAAAGATTACTGAGGCTGGTGTGGTAGGCATTGAGATCTCTGGCACGCACCCACAGAAGGATCTGTCCAACACCTTGGCCCCAAGATGGTTCTTTGGGGCCTTTCTTCAGAAACTCCTCCAACTGCTCCCACTGGCCTAGCTTCCATGCCGCCTCAACGCGATACTTGTTCAGGGATGACTCACTCAAGTTCTGGTCTGGTTTATGATGAGTTGGAAAAGGATATTCTGAACTATGAGAACACAGTAGAGCATGGGGTGTAAAACTTTGGTTGTATTGTATTCCCAACAACAAATTCATCATAATATAATCTGTATATGTATTGTCATTCACAAACTATACTGTACCTGGTTCCCAGCAGTCCTTGAGTTATGTTCATGACTGAGTGAGGTTGGTCCAAATTTAAATAACATTCTAAGAGACCTTTATACACTTCCTCAGACCCTTGGGACACACAGAGACATTCATAGCACCCTAGAGCATCTTGCAACCTCCCAGGAAACACAAACAATACTCAGATTAGGGATATAAAAGTATGCACAAAAGTCACTGTGAGTGCAACAACATTAATCAAATTGGTCTTCACTTTTCTCTGTATAAAAAAAGTAATGTTATATGACCTCATTATTGACTTTGAATATCTGACTTGGATGTTAAGAAATTATGAGCTGAGTATTTTATGTAGAGTAGCAACTGTACTACATGTACTTAACAATGTCTGTTGTGATGACTGAACTAACCTGTGGCCTCATAGGTACTGTATGACTTGTTGATCCAGTGTGGGCTCATCCTGCCTTACTGCTGCCACTCCTGCTACACCATCAGGTTCATCCAATGATACATAGATGCACTGTCAATACCACACACAAGTAGCAATAGTGGAAAAATATTGCACTCTTTTTATATATAACAAAACATAGTATACGACTATCAGCAAATATACAGTATGTAATTTAATATATAAAATGCATATTTATGGGAATAAATATGGGAAGTTTATCTACCTTTTTGATTTCCAACACCAAACTTCATGAAAAGTCACTCTCCATGCTTTCCATCACAACAAAGCAATAATAAGTCATCTTTCTATGCTCTTTAATACAAAACACTCACTCACCTGAAGAAAGCAGAGATGTTCTTTGACTTGTAGTGGATTGTCTTTGATATAAGCCTCTATGTGCATCAAGGCTGGTGAGTAAGCATGACTTTTGTATGATATATGAGCTAATATATCAGCTGGAATCTTCTCCAGGAAACTCATAACCTTGGAGAAACAGACAGAGAAAGTGTTATAACTTACAAAACTATTAATTAGTATGCCTGTAGTGTGTGACAGTCAGGGCAAGTATGATGTCAGTTAAAAATGAATAAACTATTTAATAGACTATTTACTGTAAGGACAACGTGTTCTCTCTATTACCAGATCAGTTATGATGACACAGACAAACTTCTATAATCTTAATGGGGCTAAAATAAAAGACAAAAGCTTCTCACTATTACCTGGTGGAGTTGAGTTGATGGTACAAAGGCTGGCCGGCCCTTCTTACCTTGGCTCTCTGCTTGTCTCTTCTTCTGGGCCCACTTACTCAAGTAATCCAGAACTGCCAGCTGCCTAGGAGTTCACCAACAAATTCTTTGATCACTAATATGAACAGAATGATATATAACAATAATCAAATATATACATTTACTTATTATAATTCCTAGTTAATGCCATGGTAATCAATTTACTAGGATGCTGAAAAATTGTACAAATATCTTTAAAATCTACCGGTACTTAAAGAATCAAAAGGAATAAAATAATTTACTTGATTTCAATAGAAATAATGGAAAGAGCTGCTTCATCCTTGTCCTTCTCCTGTAGTTGATTCATAACAGACAAAACTTGAGTGGTAATTTGCTGGTGGTGGTCTGAGGTCTCACACAACATACATATCAGGATGGACGGCAGAAGATAAATGGCAGTGGTTGTGTCCCGGCACAAGATGGGCTTACAGGCACTGAAAACCTGAAGGAGGGAGTGATTGAACACCTGAAGAACTGAATTATTAAACATCCAAGGGCCTGACTCACTGAACATTGATGATTTGTATAAATCAAGACAATATTGTGATTGAATGCAAATTATTCCAAGTTGTTGATATCCAAAGTTTACCTGACTAGCTCTCTCCCCCTGGAGGAGGTCAACTAGTGAACATTCCCAACTGGTGAGCCACTGCTGGAAGGTCTTGGCCTTGTCACTGCCAAATATCGGTGAGGGGAGGGTGACAGAGGAGCGATTGTTGCCCGTGCTAAGCATATACTTGGAGGTCAGCAGTGGGTATATGATCTCCTGTAGGTGGTAGCACAGTTTCTCCCATGCCTGTGAGCTTATTGGAGTTGCCTCTCTGGACCCACTCTCACGGATCCCATACAGACGAGTCACCTCCTGTGTTATGTGTTAACAATATTATTAGGCAGAGATAAATGTAATCATACAAGTACCTCTTATATATGGCAGAATGTTCCTATACTCTTTGACTAACACTAAAGCATTGCTATTGGTGGAAAGAAGAACTGTAAATATTGATATCCAAAGGTTAAATTAAATCTACTTTAAATAACTCAAAGAGTGGGAAGGTTATTATATGATGATACAGTACTCTCTCTCTCTCTCTCTCTCTCTCTGTGTGTGTGTGTGTGTGTGTGTGTGTATTCTCCAGCCACATATACCCACACACATATACACACACACACACACACACACACACACACACACACACACGTTCTCATTCCTTTTCCCACTCAGTCACCAGCTGGACAATGAACAACTCACTCTCTATATTCAGATGGATCTCATTCAGCACCTCTGGAACACAAGTGAAGTGTTATACCTCATTCCTCTAATATTACAAAACAAAGAAGTCTAATAATATTTACACATATTTTCCATACAGTATCAACAATAGTGCTTTATCATTCCTCTTGAAACTGTACCACAATCCAAGTTAAATAACCCAGGTATAACTTCATTCATACATGTCATCCCAATGCTCACCCTTGTTAGAAATGTAGGTGTAGAGACGGGTGTGTGTTCTCTCTCTCCCTCTCTCTCTCTCTCTCTCTCTCTCTCTCTCTCTCTTTCTCTCTCTCTCTCTGTTTTTTTTTATTATTATTTGTGTGTATTCGAAGTGTGTGTGTGTGTATGTGTATTATTATTTGTATGGTGGGATCAATGGCACCAAGAAGCCTCAGACACAGTTAGTTGTACCTCCTCCTCCTCCACCTCACGACACTGAGCTGACACACAAACGGTTCATTACAGTATTGTTATTATTTCACACATTCTCACATGCTTCACCCCACACTGCAAGTTTTATAAAGGGGTAAATAATGTCAGTTTGTGTGTATGTGTATACCTAGACTGCCAGAAAAAAGAAATGGGGTTTAGAAGATTAGAATAAACAATGCTCAGAAAATATTGACTTGGTGAAGAGAAATGTAGTTTAAATGATGATGAAATTTTGCCTTACTTGAGAGAAATTGGGCTTAGATGAGAATATTCAAGAGATATGAAGTTTAAATGATAATATAAAAGTTAGCTTACTGAGGATAACACTGAAGAGTTCTGAGATTGTGGTGTGAACATTGTCTGACTGAGTAGTGAGGAGGTGTATGGCCGGCTGGTTGTGACGTAGCCGGTGGAGGGCGTTCACTCTCACTTCAACACTCTCATCATACTACACAACACCTTCAGGACTTCTTCAGTGCTCCCCCTGTAGGAAATATAGATGTCATCATGAAATTAATCCATCTAAAAGTACAAAATACATAAATTTCAGAAGAAAAAAAATAGATAGACCAAAACACTATCTATCTATCTATAGCTCTGACGCCTGGTTCCCTCCGGTAACTCCCTCCAAGGTGATGGCCACGGCAGAAGTGTCTCCAGTTTTCCCTTTTCCAACACTCCCTCCTTACTTGTTCAAACCCTCCCCTCCTCTGACCCTTACATTTCTCTCCAAAACACTATATGAACGGCTATTAAGTGTCATTATCAATTATCTAATGTACTTTTTATCCTTTATGACCATGACCTCAAATATGTCCAGGTTATCACCTACTCACACAATTACATGTTATTTCTTTTTCACTCGATTGACACAAAACACAATAACAAGTTTTAAACATACTCAAACCCCATAAGTACAATAGCCAAATAATGTTGTTTCCTCAGAAAAGATATCTGTAGTGTACAGGTTAAACACTAACTTTCTCAACACTGTATGGTACTTCAACTAGAGTGAGATTTTTTCAGTGACACAACCCAGAGAGCCAAGCATTTCTTACCCAACAACTTTGAGCTGATGCTCCAATATGGCCTGGTTGATTATGGAGAGAGAATCATCTTCAGGCAGCAAAGGCATGTTGGCAAGAAACTCCTTCACTGAGGGAGTTTCCACCTAAAACAAAGGAAAGTTGACTTAGGTGATGAAAATAACACATGTCCCAGCATTCAATTATGTACCATACCATGTATTTCAATAAGTCAGAAAGTAAATGGAAAGCTTGTGCATATCAGTGTACACTTTGATATACTGTAGGTACTATACATTACAATACACAATAATGTATAAATAAACCACTGGCTTACCAATACACTGGTCAGTACTGGTGCCATCTCTTCAGGTCGTTTCTTCACCAAGGGTTTCATCACAGCCACCACTTCCTCTATCAGACCCACCAGTGTGCTCTCATCCAGGCTGGAAAATAAAACTATGTTATCTCCTTATAGGATGAACCAAGAAAAAAGTTACACAGTGTACAGTACAACAGTTTATATACGGGGCTGCTCGGCCAGACAGCTTGAGGAACTTCAACAACAACAGTTTATATATTAATCTGTCTTTTGTTTTGATGATTATTCCACTCCAATACACCTATTCTAGGCTCATGTACTTATTCAATGTACAGGTTGACATGAGAAAGGGATAAATTGTACAGCACAAAATACATGTTTTGTTACGGTGGCACATTACAGTAAAATGAAGTGAAGTGTTATTATTCATTCACTCAATACTACAGTATACAGGATCAGATATAAAGAAGTTTTAAACTTACTTGTATAGGAAATTTGTCCAAGCATGGTAACCAATGTCATAAAACTCCTCATCCTTTAATTTGAGAGCCGTCTTGAGTGAATTTTGCGTGAGATTGGTGAAATGTACCTCTTACCCATCAACACTAACAAGTCACTCAGGGACCACAGTGCTCATCTCTTCTCTCTGGAAATACAATTAATTTTAAGATTAAAAAAAGCAAGCTTAGTTAAGATTATCAGAGGACTTACTTGTTATCTGCCATGACCAGCACCTGAATGGTAAGTTACTAAATAAAAAAAACAGTGTGTTAAATGTTTTTAACATGTCTTAAGTGACACCCTAATACTACTCAGTCATATTGATACATTTGGGGAAATAGATGACATGATAGTGGACATAGCTAGTGCTGAAGTCAAGAATGTCTCATACTTACTTGTACATGGTAGAGGAAGATACAAGTTTACTATCAAGGAAGCCGAGGATGCCCAGGAGACGTGGGGAGAGGTAGTCAGCTATTTCCTGCAGTCCTTCCTCCCTTCCCTGTGACCCCTTCATCAACCTGGTTCCCTTCTCTGCTAACCCCAGACTGCTGCTCTACACTGGGGTCAATGGTTTTCATGTGTGAGAATTCCTGCAGTACTCCACCTCTGTGTTCGTGTAGGCCAAGTACTAGTTCATTAACCTGGTTCTCTTCAAGAAATAAAATAAAATAAATAAAATGGAGCCAAAATATAACACTTTGTACTCATAACAGGGATATGAGATCAGCTTACACCATTAATTAAAAATACTGTACAATATAGAACTAACTACTATGTACAGTTTTGCATTGAATGTGATGTATGGTTGTTCTCACCTGAACAGAACACCGCCTGATGTATTGTATGTGAATGTCTGTAGTGGCTGCAATAAACTTCAGCACACCTTCTTGTTCTTTTTTGGTGTGATGAAAGACAAGATGAGCCAAAATGTGCTGTAATAAAAGTAGTTCATCATAATTATATCTTCTTAGTGGAAATTACATTTATGATAAAACCCATTTCAACATTCTGCTGTATGGCACGACATAAAGGAATCAATCAATGGCTTCTCATCTGTCAATTAATTACCTGGAAATGATCAATCCAGATATCCCTGAGGCCATGACCACAGGAGGCAGCCAGCTCCTGTAGAAGTACTGGTTTAGCTTCTATGGAGGCTTGAGTTGTCAGGACAGGGAGGGAGGAGGTGTTACAGTTGGCTTCTGGCAAACAATCTCACCTTGTTTGTTGTTCACTCCATTCCTTTCAAACACACATCAACAGAATTAGAGGGTTCATTTCTTGTTCACACTTCTTATATAAAAAGAATATAATACAGTTAAACCACATATTTCAGGAGTGTTAGGTTCTCGGAAACTACGGTATGTCTTTTCAAAATTGAAAAATTTGAATATACTGTACTGGTATATCACAACAAAATAAAGCTTAAGTGAAATATTGCAAGGTATTCAAGGTGAATATGATTTTATTTTGCCTTACATAACAATTTGTTTAATGTTTCTCAATTTGTGTGTATTGTACTGTATATATGTATGGTAGTGTACTATGGTTTGTCAATACTTTACCTATTATTGTTACTGGTATTAATGGAATACTTCTGCAACATGGTTCAAGAGAGCAGCAACTTCCCCAGGGTTCATTATTTCACACAATACCTGATGGGAGGAAAGAGTCAAGTTTAATGATATAAGGTAGCTTTGTTGGATTATTTTATACAATATAATACAAGAATAGGATGTGAATAAATGCAACTATTTATTTGTACAAGTAGAAGTCCTGCATATATAGAGATCACAGCTGCCTGGTATTTCTGGTCTGACTGACCTGAGCTATGGAGTGTCTGTGTCTGGTGTAGAGGTCCCTGAGTGTGATGTATAGAGTGGAGGCCAGGGCATGGATAGTGAGGTGAGCCTGGACCAAGACTGTCCTGTCCTGTATCACCAGACATATCACCAGCAACACTAATACACCACCAGTTAGTCCATACAGTGGCCTCCTAATGGATACACCTCATATTATTATTACATATCACCAGCAGCACTGTTCAAAACTTGTGTTCCATTTTCCTCTATCTATCTGTCTATCTATCGCTATTTCTATCTGTCTAACTATCTCTATTTATATATCTATCTATCTAACTATCGCTCTATCTATCTATCTGTCTGTCTATCGCTATTTCTATCTGTCTAACTATCTCTATTTATATATCTATCTATCTAACTATCTATCTATCTATCTATCTAAGCATAAGAGGCCATAGGAACACAAGTTTTGAACAGACTATAGTACACCACCAGTTAGTCCATACAGTGGCCTCCTGATGGATACACCTCACATTATTATCACCATGGATATTTGTTACTGTCACTGCCTTTGTTGCATAAATAGTTAATATACCGGTAATTCCCATTGTTATCATCACTGTTTTATTCTCATTTTATCATCATCAGTATACATAGTACAGTACATGGCAGTATTGACTGTCATTCCTACATTACTAGGTTTAATTACAATACAGTACTGCACAAAACAATTAACATGGGTATACAACAACAACAACAGACTTTAGATAGGTTATCATTAATCAGACTTACTTGACTAGATGGTGGAGAACTTCAAGTACAGCCAACACAGTTTGGGTTGTTGTGGAGTCATTTGGATTATACTCCTTCACTATGTCATTCAGGTGGAGTAGAATGCTTCCCCTTCTTTGGACACTATCAAGTTCTTAGAATCCTCAAGTTAAACTTATTATTAATTTATATATTTCAAATAACCAAAAGTTTGAACAATTATATTGTGTATCTACTGTAAGTACCATACAGTATAAGATAATTCAAGTGATGGACAACACCATTTTATAAGTTAGTGGTATATTAAGGCAACATGTATCTAACCTGACTTGGTGGAGGCTGACCAGGAGGACACACTAGAATCCCAATGTTGCCAGCCAGAGCCGAGACCACAGACTTATCAGGGTGGGAAAGGAGGAAGAGGTACTGGTTTATAACATGAGTGTTAGTGGTGGTGGAGTGATTAACTACCTACAGCAGGAAGTGACTCTACCACTGCCACCACTACTACTACTGCATCATTACTCAACCTCAGCAGCTCCAGGAAGTGACTCTACCACTGCCACTACTACTACTGCATCATTACTCAACCTCAGCAGCTCCAGGAAGTGAGACACTAAGGTGGGGTCAACGCGCTGCAGGGTTCGCTGTCTTTGAGGAGCTCAAAGGGTCATTGCAAACTGTGCAGTGCAGTGAGATGGGTGTATTCTCATTTTCCTTGCATCTGAATATTTCATTGCTATTATCAACTTGTCAGACTAATGTGATTATTCTTTATAACTGGGACAAACCTTGTAGTGTAATATGATGGGTGTTTTCTCCTTTTTATTGTATCATAACTAAATAACTTGGGGTTATTCAGAATTCTCAGTGTGTTATAAAGTTAGTGATATCAGTGTTTTAAATAGCAACTCCCTCACTTGTCAATCCTGAGAGATGTGAGGTGGAGGAGTGCACAGAGGAGTTGCCTGAAGGAGTGAGCTGCGGCCCTGACTGTGGCTGTGTCGGGTGAGTTGATCACTGCCCCCACAACCTCACCCACCAGCTGCTGCCCACCTTCACTACCCACCTGCTGTACCATCTGCAATTACAATTATTTATTAACTCACAAAGGAAAAGACCAACCGATAACTTTATTTTTACATTTCTCACAAAGGAAAAGACCCTTACCATTCTTTTTCATACTTCTCACAAAGAAAAAGATCAAATATATTTTTTATGCATGCATCAACAGCAAGACTAAATCCATCCTTCCACAAAGGAAAATGCTACAATAATAATCTACTAACTGACCAGAGGGAAGCATGTGGCAATCTGTGGCATAACTTGTGCCTCCCTCTCACTAAGTGCCGCTCTCACCACCTGACACCGCCACCTGGGAGCCACATTGCCAGGTAACACCGCTATCACTCGTATACTCTTGGACTTCACCCTAACATCTGAAAAATAGATCTGACTGTACTCATCACATACCTAGATGTAATTTTTCACTCTATTCTTAAAAATATCTCCAGAAGAAACCAGTCAATGAAGCTGAGTTTCTGTAGAGCTTTCATAGTCAGCATAGGTAAATATTTCCTACCTTTATAGAGAAGTTATATTGTGTAGTGAATTGTACAAAAACTCTCCTTCTACAGATTATATTCATCCTTCATCTCACCTTCATTCCACTTGAGTTTGGCAGACCAGTGTGTGAACTGCCTGGCATTGACCAGCTTAAGGTCCATTAACTTCACTTCAGTTACCATCCAGGGTAGAGTAGCCAGGGCCAGCCAGGTGTGAGCCAGATGGCAGGCTGAACTTCCTGGTTCTATTATACTACATGTCCAGATCAATCCCCAAAACAAGTCTAATAAATGAAGAACCTGCAAAAAAGATTAATTAAAAACTACTGCCTGAAAAATATGTCTGGCAATGGAGAAACTGAACATTAGATACAGTGGTTACTAAGGTCCATTACAAAAGATTATGTGGAAAAAAAATGAAAAGTGGTTCATTTAAATAAGTTTAGAATTGTATACAGTTTTTGGGTAACATAAAAATAAGTAGAGCTAAGAACCAAATTATCTTTCTATTGTAAATTGGCTTGATCCCTTTCATTACATTTAGTAAGTTAAAAATCCATTCTCTGACCATACATACTGTACAGTTGGCTCCAGTCCTGTGTTTCTCCCTTGTCGTTGCCAATGTTGGGCCAGTTAGGAATTCCAATACCGATTCACAAGTTAAAATATTCGAAACATTCATATCTTTCACTCTAAGGATATGAATGTTTCAAATTTTTTAACTTGTGGATCGGGATTCGAATTTCTGACCGGCCCAACATTGGCAATGCGAGGGGAGAAACGTGGGAGTGGAGCCAACTGTACATATTCTCTTGTCCACTCACCAAACTGATATCCTTTGACATGGTTATAACAGTGAGCAAGGAGTCGGTGGCAGTGGTGAGCCAGGCATCAGGGAAAAACTGTAACAATGTCTGAAAAGAAATATTAAACAGCTTCAGTCAACTTACTAACTCTGTAGTACACACTAACATTTAAATACTTTATTACACATTAAGTTTACTATTACATATAGATGAAAAAACTGCTACAAGAGTCATTTTATAATCTGTATAGAAACTTTAAAGCTGTAGACCAATAACAAAAACGACTTATCTCATATTATCACAGTCCATTTTGTGGGAAGTGTCAAGCATACAAACCAAGTGACCCTATACCTGGCCACCTGAAACTGACGAGGCGGCAGCAGCAGTAGTAGCCACAGACCTAACACTAGCCACCACCTCTGTTGTAGCCCTGACCTCCACTACCACCACCACCACCACCACCACTGTCACACCACTTGCAGAATGCCTCACTCAGCATGTCCAGTGCATCCTTCCACCACCTACTCAAATTCACCACTTTCAGCTGAAGGCTGATGGTTCTCTGAAGAAAAGAGAGTTGTTTAAGCAGAGATACGAGTTTTTATCATACCTTCTTTTTTATACTGGAATTCATAGATGTTTTACAAGCCACAACTAAGAAAGTTTTTAATATGCAGGAAATTAAATATAATTATTACACAAAATTTCATAACTTTTTATAATCAAATTCAAATATTGAAGCATAGTAAAAATAACTTTTTAATGCACAACTCCATACAACATGCATGAATATAAGACTAACGTTTCTGAAAATCTACGCTTGTGTGAGTGTGACCGAGAGGTGGTTTGGTGGTGAGAGTCTGCTGTGACTGACAAGGCTCCCATCACCTCCTTCTGTACTAAAGGTGAGTGTGACTGAGAGGTGGTTTGGTGGTGAGAGTCTGCTGTGACTGACAAGGCTCCCATCACCTCCTTCTGTACTAAAGGTGAGTGTGACTGAGAGGTGGTTTGGTGGTGAGAGTCTGCTGTGACTGACAAGGCTCCCATCACCTCCTTCTGTACTAAAGGTGAGTGTGACTGAGAGGTGGTTTGGTGGTGAGAGTCTGCTGTGACTGACAAGGCTGCCATCACCTCCTTCTGTACTAAAGGTGAGTGTGACTGAGAGGTGGTTTGGTGGTGAGAGTCTGCTGTGACTGACAAGGCTCCCATCACCTCCTTCTGTACTAAAGGTGAGTGTGACTGAGAGGTGGTTTGGTGGTGAGAGTCTGCTGTGACTGACAAGGCTCCCATCACCTCCTTCTGTACTAAAGGTGAGTGTGACTGAGAGGTGGTTTGGTGGTGAGAGTCTGCTGTGACTGACAAGGCTCCCATCACCTCCTTCTGTACTAAAGGTGAGTGTGACTGAGAGGTGGTTTGGTGGTGAGAGTCTGCTGTGACTGACAAGGCTCCCATCACCTCCTTCTGTACTAAAGGTGAGTGTGACTGAGAGGTGGTTTGGTGGTGAGAGTCTGCTGTGACTGACAAGGCTCCCATCACCTCCTTCTGTACTAAAGGTGAGTGTGACTGAGAGGTGGTTTGGTGGTGAGAGTCTGCTGTGACTGACAAGGCTCCCATCACCTCCTTCTGTACTAAAGGTGAGTGTGACTGAGAGGTGGTTTGGTGGTGAGAGTCTGCTGTGACTGACAAGGCTCCCATCACCTCCTTCTGTACTAAAGGTGAGTGTGACTGAGAGGTGGTTTGGTGGTGAGAGTCTGCTGTGACTGACAAGGCTCCCATCACCTCCTTCTGTACTAAAGGTGAGTGTGACTGAGAGGTGGTTTGGTGGTGAGAGTCTGCTGTGACTGACAAGGCTCCCATCACCTCCTTCTGTACTAAAGGTGAGTGTGACTGAGAGGTGGTTTGGTGGTGAGAGTCTGCTGTGACTGACAAGGCTCCCATCACCTCCTTCTGTACTAAAGGTGAGTGTGACTGAGAGGTGGTTTGGTGGTGAGAGTCTGCTGTGACTGACAAGGCTCCCATCACCTCCTTCTGTACTAAAGGTGAGTGTGACTGAGAGGTGGTTTGGTGGTGAGAGTCTGCTGTGACTGACAAGGCTCCCATCACCTCCTTCTGTACTAAAGGTGAGTGTGACTGAGAGGTGGTTTGGTGGTGAGAGTCTGCTGTGACTGACAAGGCTCCCATCACCTCCTTCTGTACTAAAGGTGAGTGTGACTGAGAGGTGGTTTGGTGGTGAGAGTCTGCTGTGACTGACAAGGCTCCCATCACCTCCTTCTGTACTAAAGGTGAGTGTGACTGAGAGGTGGTTTGGTGGTGAGAGTCTGCTGTGACTGACAAGGCTCCCATCACCTCCTTCTGTACTAAAGGTGAGTGTGACTGAGAGGTGGTTTGGTGGTGAGAGTCTGCTGTGACTGACAAGGCTCCCATCACCTCCTTCTGTACTAAAGGTGAGTGTGACTGAGAGGTGGTTTGGTGGTGAGAGTCTGCTGTGACTGACAAGGCTCCCATCACCTCCTTCTGTACTAAAGGTGAGTGTGACTGAGAGGTGGTTTGGTGGTGAGAGTCTGCTGTGACTGACAAGGCTCCCATCACCTCCTTCTGTACTAAAGGTGAGTGTGACTGAGAGGTGGTTTGGTGGTGAGAGTCTGCTGTGACTGACAAGGCTCCCATCACCTCCTTCTGTACTAAAGGTGAGTGTGACTGAGAGGTGGTTTGGTGGTGAGAGTCTGCTGTGACTGACAAGGCTCCCATCACCTCCTTCTGTACTAAAGGTGAGTGTGACTGAGAGGTGGTTTGGTGGTGAGAGTCTGCTGTGACTGACAAGGCTCCCATCACCTCCTTCTGTACTAAAGGTGAGTGTGACTGAGAGGTGGTTTGGTGGTGAGAGTCTGCTGTGACTGACAAGGCTCCCATCACCTCCTTCTGTACTAAAGGTGAGTGTGACTGAGAGGTGGTTTGGTGGTGAGAGTCTGCTGTGACTGACAAGGCTCCCATCACCTCCTTCTGTACTAAAGGTGAGTGTGACTGAGAGGTGGTTTGGTGGTGAGAGTCTGCTGTGACTGACAAGGCTCCCATCACCTCCTTCTGTACTAAAGGTGAGTGTGACTGAGAGGTGGTTTGGTGGTGAGAGTCTGCTGTGACTGACAAGGCTCCCATCACCTCCTTCTGTACTAAAGGTGAGTGTGACTGAGAGGTGGTTTGGTGGTGAGAGTCTGCTGTGACTGACAAGGCTCCCATCACCTCCTTCTGTACTAAAGGTGAGTGTGACTGAGAGGTGGTTTGGTGGTGAGAGTCTGCTGTGACTGACAAGGCTCCCATCACCTCCTTCTGTACTAAAGGTGAGTGTGACTGAGAGGTGGTTTGGTGGTGAGAGTCTGCTGTGACTGACAAGGCTCCCATCACCTCCTTCTGTACTAAAGGTGAGTGTGACTGAGAGGTGGTTTGGTGGTGAGAGTCTGCTGTGACTGACAAGGCTCCCATCACCTCCTTCTGTACTAAAGGTGAGTGTGACTGAGAGGTGGTTTGGTGGTGAGAGTCTGCTGTGACTGACAAGGCTCCCATCACCTCCTTCTGTACTAAAGGTGAGTGTGACTGAGAGGTGGTTTGGTGGTGAGAGTCTGCTGTGACTGACAAGGCTCCCATCACCTCCTTCTGTACTAAAGGTGAGTGTGACTGAGAGGTGGTTTGGTGGTGAGAGTCTGCTGTGACTGACAAGGCTCCCATCACCTCCTTCTGTACTAAAGGTGAGTGTGACTGAGAGGTGGTTTGGTGGTGAGAGTCTGCTGTGACTGACAAGGCTCCCATCACCTCCTTCTGTACTAAAGGTGAGTGTGACTGAGAGGTGGTTTGGTGGTGAGAGTCTGCTGTGACTGACAAGGCTCCCATCACCTCCTTCTGTACTAAAGGTGAGTGTGACTGAGAGGTGGTTTGGTGGTGAGAGTCTGCTGTGACTGACAAGGCTCCCATCACCTCCTTCTGTACTAAAGGTGAGTGTGACTGAGAGGTGGTTTGGTGGTGAGAGTCTGCTGTGACTGACAAGGCTCCCATCACCTCCTTCTGTACTAAAGGTGAGTGTGACTGAGAGGTGGTTTGGTGGTGAGAGTCTGCTGTGACTGACAAGGCTCCCATCACCTCCTTCTGTACTAAAGGTGAGTGTGACTGAGAGGTGGTTTGGTGGTGAGAGTCTGCTGTGACTGACAAGGCTCCCATCACCTCCTTCTGTACTAAAGGTGAGTGTGACTGAGAGGTGGTTTGGTGGTGAGAGTCTGCTGTGACTGACAAGGCTGCCATCACCTCCTTCTGTACTAAAGGTGAGTGTGACTGAGAGGTGGTTTGGTGGTGAGAGTCTGCTGTGACTGACAAGGCTCCCATCACCTCCTTCTGTACTAAAGGTGAGTGTGACTGAGAGGTGGTTTGGTGGTGAGAGTCTGCTGTGACTGACAAGGCTCCCATCACCTCCTTCTGTACTAAAGGTGAGTGTGACTGAGAGGTGGTTTGGTGGTGAGAGTCTGCTGTGACTGACAAGGCTCCCATCACCTCCTTCTGTACTAAAGGTGAGTGTGACTGAGAGGTGGTTTGGTGGTGAGAGTCTGCTGTGACTGACAAGGCTCCCATCACCTCCTTCTGTACTAAAGGTGAGTGTGACTGAGAGGTGGTTTGGTGGTGAGAGTCTGCTGTGACTGACAAGGCTCCCATCACCTCCTTCTGTACTAAAGGTGAGTGTGACTGAGAGGTGGTTTGGTGGTGAGAGTCTGCTGTGACTGACAAGGCTCCCATCACCTCCTTCTGTACTAAAGGTGAGTGTGACTGAGAGGTGGTTTGGTGGTGAGAGTCTGCTGTGACTGACAAGGCTCCCATCACCTCCTTCTGTACTAAAGGTGAGTGTGACTGAGAGGTGGTTTGGTGGTGAGAGTCTGCTGTGACTGACAAGGCTCCCATCACCTCCTTCTGTACTAAAGGTGAGTGTGACTGAGAGGTGGTTTGGTGGTGAGAGTCTGCTGTGACTGACAAGGCTCCCATCACCTCCTTCTGTACTAAAGGTGAGTGTGACTGAGAGGTGGTTTGGTGGTGAGAGTCTGCTGTGACTGACAAGGCTCCCATCACCTCCTTCTGTACTAAAGGTGAGTGTGACTGAGAGGTGGTTTGGTGGTGAGAGTCTGCTGTGACTGACAAGGCTCCCATCACCTCCTTCTGTACTAAAGGTGAGTGTGACTGAGAGGTGGTTTGGTGGTGAGAGTCTGCTGTGACTGACAAGGCTCCCATCACCTCCTTCTGTACTAAAGGTGAGTGTGACTGAGAGGTGGTTTGGTGGTGAGAGTCTGCTGTGACTGACAAGGCTCCCATCACCTCCTTCTGTACTAAAGGTGAGTGTGACTGAGAGGTGGTTTGGTGGTGAGAGTCTGCTGTGACTGACAAGGCTCCCATCACCTCCTTCTGTACTAAAGGTGAGTGTGACTGAGAGGTGGTTTGGTGGTGAGAGTCTGCTGTGACTGACAAGGCTCCCATCACCTCCTTCTGTACTAAAGGTGAGTGTGACTGAGAGGTGGTTTGGTGGTGAGAGTCTGCTGTGACTGACAAGGCTCCCATCACCTCCTTCTGTACTAAAGGTGAGTGTGACTGAGAGGTGGTTTGGTGGTGAGAGTCTGCTGTGACTGACAAGGCTCCCATCACCTCCTTCTGTACTAAAGGTGAGTGTGACTGAGAGGTGGTTTGGTGGTGAGAGTCTGCTGTGACTGACAAGGCTCCCATCACCTCCTTCTGTACTAAAGGTGAGTGTGACTGAGAGGTGGTTTGGTGGTGAGAGTCTGCTGTGACTGACAAGGCTCCCATCACCTCCTTCTGTACTAAAGGTGAGTGTGACTGAGAGGTGGTTTGGTGGTGAGAGTCTGCTGTGACTGACAAGGCTCCCATCACCTCCTTCTGTACTAAAGGTGAGTGTGACTGAGAGGTGGTTTGGTGGTGAGAGTCTGCTGTGACTGACAAGGCTCCCATCACCTCCTTCTGTACTAAAGGTGAGTGTGACTGAGAGGTGGTTTGGTGGTGAGAGTCTGCTGTGACTGACAAGGCTCCCATCACCTCCTTCTGTACTAAAGGTGAGTGTGACTGAGAGGTGGTTTGGTGGTGAGAGTCTGCTGTGACTGACAAGGCTCCCATCACCTCCTTCTGTACTAAAGGTGAGTGTGACTGAGAGGTGGTTTGGTGGTGAGAGTCTGCTGTGACTGACAAGGCTGCCATCACCTCCTTCTGTACTAAAGGTGAGTGTGACTGAGAGGTGGTTTGGTGGTGAGAGTCTGCTGTGACTGACAAGGCTCCCATCACCTCCTTCTGTACTAAAGGTACAAGCAACACACTCACAACCTGCTACATTAAAACACACAAAAATATAATATTATTATTAATTTTCTCAATGATTCATAACCTATTACATCATCATCATCATCAATATCTATCTATCTATAACTCAGATACTTTGTTCCCTCTGAGAGCTAAATGCAAATACAATACAGTATATACAGGGTGTCCGGAATTTTTTGCCCGAAAATTTGGCAAATGCCTGCTTTATTAATTCTGAAAAGAAAATACTCTATTGATGTGATCTTGTTTTTTTTTAGTTTAGCGGTATTTAAGACATTTAATTAAGGGGGGGTGGGAGTAGGGGACAGGCTTGGGGGGGGTGCGGGAATATGGGGACAGGCTTGGGGGGGGGTGCGGGAATATGGGGACAGGCCTGGGGTGGGTAGAAATCCTGTCCCCCTATTCCCGCACCCCCCTAACCTCCCAAGCCTGTTGTTAAAGGTTAAAGGTTAAAGGTCTACCAAGGAGTGGCAGTCAATTAAATTAAAATTAGGTTTGCAGCAATAATTTCTGTCTTATCTACAATTTTATACCACCATGACAATACAGGAGGATTTTATCTATATCATCCACCTATTTTTAATCATGGTAGCGTAATATTTATAAATAAATATCAGCATATAAAAAAAGTAGTATAAACATTTTTAGCTACTTGTTTCACTTCAACTCGTATTTAATCGTATATTTTTAATGATATGGATATTTTTTTCAGGATAAAAGTAATCCTCTATCATTATTCTGTCAGGTTACCAAAGCGTCGAGTAAATATTAAGTGAAATAAGTGAGGCACCAAGAAAAGAAAAAAAAATGTACCTCAGAGAAATGCAATGTTTTGGTTTGTGAAAGGTAAGCGTGAATGGAGGTTGCCTGCTGGAGATATTGACCAATCAGAGACCAGCATTAAAAATACAGCTAGGCTCCAATTGCAACCTAGGATGGGATAGACTATAGTATTATCTATATCTCTGACACCTACACACATACACATGTCAATATTCACCTACATACACACACACACACACGTTAATATCTACCTACACACATGTCAATATTCACCTACATACACACACACACACACACGTTAATATCTACCTACACACATACACACATGTCAATATTCACCTACATACACACACACACGTCAATATTCACCTACATACACACGTCAATATCTACCTACACACATACACACATGTCAATATTTACCTACATACACACCTGTCATCTGTCATCACTGGACAAAATAGTATATCAATAATAATCTTCAATAAACTCTTTTCATCAACAACATTCCTCTCTTCAGCTTCTACTTCACGTCTTTCTTTCTTTTGTTTTGATTTGAACGAGTTGTTGTTGTGTGTTGATGGTGGCAGCTTTTTCAACGGTACTACTCCTTTATGGTCTAATACAGTGGTTCACAACCTTTTTTCTGTAATTTCCCCATGCACCTAATTAAACCATCCAGATTTCCCCCTTCATGTGTATGAGAGAAAGAACAGTTAAAACACACTGAGGTTATTTACTAATTTATTTTTCAAATGCACTAACACAGCTAACATTAAATGTACCAGTGTTGCCAACCAAATTATTGACGATTTGATCCCAGCCCGTGGTTTAACTACAATTAAGAGCTCTACCCTATAATGAAGCCAAGAATGTCCCCAATCAAATTAGGTGAAAAATTCCACTGTAAACTACATGTGAGCAATACAAGAGCAAATTATATCTTTAATCACGAATCAGTAACCGCTTCATTTGAGCGTGGGAAAAAAAATATCTCCAAGGTTAACTATACCATCTCCCGGGCGTTACATAACTACTGATAATTTCCAGAATTTTAATTCCAGACTAGAATTTCCCCCCTGAAACATCCAAATTTCCCCCCGTGGGGGAAATTTCCCCCAGGTTGGGAACCACTGGTCTAATAAAACTCAAATTACTTCTGGCTCAAACACGGAAGCGGATGGGGACAGCTGGCCATTCTTTGATAATTTGTCTTGTGATTGGTCACCTCCAGTAAGAGTGTCCCTTATTGATCCATCATCCCCCCCCCTCCCCGCCAAGCTCTTCGGGCTCTTCAACAGCTACATACGTAAACAAACTGAGAGCATAGCCATGGCGGGAGTGAATTCGCCTTTTTTAAACTGTAATTAATGTAACAAGGACTTCACAAGAGGGACACGCTTACTGGAGGTGCTGGCTGCACCAATCACAAGACAAATTATCAAAGAATGGCCAGCCGTCCCCATCCGCTTCCCTCAAACACACCCTCACAGTCCTCTAGTCACTAGTGCAATGCGAGACTCCTCTCCCAACAGCACTGTCACTCCAATTGCTGTTAGAACAAGTTGTAGTGGGACTACTACACCAGCTGTAGTACCTGATTTAAACTATAGAGACCTGGGAATCCTGGTTGACAATACCCTAAAGTTTCATGCTCATATAAGAACAACAGTTAACAAAGCTGCAGGATTAGGTAATAATCTACTCAGATCTACTCTTTGTCGCTCCAGTGACTTCATGGTAACTATCTTTAAGTCACATATAAGATCTATATTGGAGTTTAGATCAACATTCTGGAACACTGGGTACTTGGGTGACCTGCGGTTGTTGGAGTCAGTACAGCGTCGTTGAACTAAACACATCGACGGCCTAGCAGACCTATCATATACCAATCACCTCAAGGCTCTTAACCAGTGTACTCTGTACAGGGCAGACTCTTGAGAGCTGATCTTATTAAATGTTGGAAGATTTTTCACAAACCATGGGTAATTTCTCCATCTGATGGCTGATAGTGCTTCACCATGAAGGGTCCAAGGAGTTTATGTACAGCCATGGCTGATAGTGCTTCACCAGGCAGGGTACAAGGAGTGTTAGAGAGCAACTGAACTGAGTTCGAAAATGTGAGTCTTCTAATGGTTTGTAGAATTCCCTTGACGGAACTGTGTTCAGTTGCTCTCCAACACTCCTTGTACCTTGTCAGCTGGTGAACCACTATCAGTCAGGGCTGTTTACGTGACACACACACACAGGCTGTAGTACTGTAGTAGTGGTATGGCTAACAAGGAACTGTGTGTGTGTGTGTGTGTGTGTGTGTGTGTGTTACGTGACACAGGCTGTAGTACTGTAGTAGTGAAGAGAAACCTTGTACCAGAGAACTGCTTTACAGATAAGACTTGCCTTATTTATTAGAGTAATAAACGGACAGGAAGGTAGTTATCCTCTTGTCCAACCTTATCCTCACCACACACACACACACACACACACACAGCCAACCATCCATACACCAAACCACCTAACACCTTATACCTCACCACACAGCCGCCGCTGCCACCCCCACCGCCGCCGCCGCCGCCGCCGCCCCCGCCGCTGCCGCCGCCGCCGCCCCCACCGCTATATAACTTATTTTTTTTAATTAATAATTTTTATTTTTTAATTTCTTAATAATTATTTTATTTATTTTCATTTTTAATATATATATTTTTTATTAATTATTATCGTCGTCGTCGTCGCCGCCGCCATCGCCGCCCCCGCCGCCGCCGCCGCCGCCGCCACGCCGCCGCCACTAATAAACTATTTTTTTTTTTTATTAATATTTTTTTTTTTTTTTTTTATTAATTATTATCGTCGTCGCCGCCCCCACCGCCGCCGCCCCCGCCACTGCCGCCCCCACCCCCGCCCCCGCCGCCGCCGCCGCTAATTAACTATTTTTATTTTTTAATTAGTATTTTTTTTTTTTTTTTTTTTTTTAATAATTATTTTTTTATTTTTTTTATTTTTTATTTTTATTTTTTTTTACTAATTATTATCGTCGTCGCCGCCGCCGCGACCCCCGCCGCCGCCACCCCCGCCGCCGCCATCCCTAAAGCCGCCGCCGCCACCGCCTCCACCGCCGCCACCGCCGCCGCCTCCGCCGCAGCCGCCGCTAATTAATTATGTATTTTTAAAATAAATATATATATATATATTTTTAAATAATTATTATTATTTTTTTTTAATATATTTTTTTTTGTTTTAATTATTATCGTCGTCGTCGTAGTCGCCTCCGCCGCCGCCCCCACTGCTACCGCCTCCGCCGCCGCCGCCGCCGCCGCCGCTAATAAACTATTTTTTTTGTTTTATTAATATTTTTTTTTTTTTTTTAATATATTTTTTTTTTTTTTTTTTTTTTTTAATATTTATTTTTTGTTTATTAATTATTGTCGTCGTCGCCGCTGCCACCGCCGCCGCCGCCGCTGTCACCGCCGCCGCCGCCGCTGCTGCCGCTACCGCTAATTAACTAAAAAAAAAATATTAATAATTTTTATTTTCTATTTTTTTTTAATAATTATTTTTCTTATTATTTTTTTATATATATTTTTTGTTTATTAATTATTATCGTCGTCGCCGCTGCCGCCCCCGCCGCCCCCGCCCCCGCTGCCGCCGCCCCCGCCACCGCCGCTAATTAACTAAAAAAATATTAATTAATATATATATATTTTTTTTCTTTTTTTGTATTAATTATTGTCGTCGTCGTAGTCGCCGCTGCCAACTCCGCCACCGCCGCCGCCGCCTCTTCCGCCGCCGCCGCCGCCGCCGCCGCCGCCGCCGCCCCCGCTACCGCCGCCTCCTCCGCTTTTTTTTTAATTAATATTTTTTTTATTTTTTTTTAATAATATTTTTTTTTATTTTTTTTTTATTCATATTTTTCTATTAATTATTATCGTCGTCGTCGTCCCCGCCGTCCCCGCCATCGCCGCCGCCATCGCCCCTGTCGCCGCCGCCGCCGCCGCCGCTAATAAACTATTTTTTTTTATTAATAATTTTTATGTTTTATTTTTAATATTTTTTTTTGTTTATTAATTATTATCGCCGTCGTCGTAGTCACCGCCGCCGCCGCCGTCGCCGCCCCCGCCGCCGCCACCCCTGCCATCGCCGCCGCCGCCGCCGCCACTAATAAACTATTTTTTTTTGTTTTATTAATATTTTTTTTTTTTTTTTTTTTAATATTTTTTTTTTTTTTTTTTTTTTATTAATTATTATCGTCGTCGCCGCCCCGACCGCCGCCGCCCCCGCCACTGCCGCCCCCGCCCCCGCCGCCGCCGCCGTTAATTAACTATTTTTATTTTTTAATTAGTAATTTTTATTTTTTGTTTTTTTTAATAATTATTTTTTTATTTTTTTTATTTTTTATTTTTATTTTTTTTTACTAATTATTATCGTCGTCGCCGCCGCCGCCACCCCCGCCGCCGCCACCCCCGCCGCCGCCACCCCCAAAGCCGCCGCCGCCACCGCCTCCACCGCCGCCACCGCCGCCGCCTCCGCCGCAGCCGCCGCTAATTAATTATATATTTTTTAAATAAATATATATATATATATTTTTAAATAATTATTATTATTTTTTTTTAATATATTTTTTTTTGTTTTAATTATTATCGTCGTCGTCGTCGTCGTAGTCGCCTCCGCCGCCGCCGCCACTGCTACCGCCTCCGCCGCCGCCGCCGCCGCAGCCGCTGCCACCGCCGCCGCCGCCGCTAATAAACTATTTTTTTTTGTTTTATTAATATTTTTTTTTTTTTTTTTAATATATATTTTTTTTTTTTTTTTTTTTTTTTTTTTTTTTTTTTTTTTATTAATTATTGTCTTCGTCGCCGCTGCCACCGCCGCCGCCGCCGCTGTCACCGCCGCCGCCGCCGCTGCTGCCGCTACCGCTAATTAACTAAAAATAAAATAATAATTTTTATTTTCTATTTTTTTTTAATAATTATTTTTCTTATTATTTTTTTATATATATTTTTTGTTTATTAATTATTATCGTCGTCGCCGCTGCCGCCCCCGCCGCCGCCGCCCCCGCTGCCGCCGCCCCCGCCACCGCCGCTAATTAACTAAAAAAATATTAATTAATATATATATATATATTTTTTTTTTTTGTATTAATTATTGTCGTCGTCGTAGTCGCCACTGCCAACTCCGCCGCCGCCGCCGCCTCTTCCGCCGCACCCGCCGCCGCACCCGCCGCCGCCGCCGCCGCCGCCGCCGCCGCCGCCGCCGCCGTTTTTTTTTTAATTAATATTTTTTTTATTTTTTTTTAATAATATTTTTTTTTATTTTTTTTTTATTCATATTTTTCTATTAATTATTATCGTCGTCGTCGTCCCCGCCGTCCCCGCCATCGCCGCCGCCATCGCCCCTGTCGCCGCCGCCGCCGCCGCCGCTAATAAACTTTTTTTTTTATTAATAATTTTTATGTTTTATTTTTAATATTTTTTTTTTGTTTATTAATTATTATCGCCGTCGTCGTAGTCGCCGCCGCCGCCTCCGCCGCCGCCGCCTCCGCCGCCGCCGCCGTCGCCGCCCCCCCCACCGCCACCCCTGCCATCGCCGCCGCCGCCGCCACCGCGGTCTCCGCCACCCCCGCCGCCGCCAATGTCTCCACCACCCCCGCCGCCGCCGCCACCACTAATTAACTAATTTTTTTTTATTAATAATTTGTATTTTTTATTTTTATTTTAATAATTATTTTTCTTATTTTTTTTTTAATATATTTTGTTTTGTTTATTAATTATTATCGTCGTCGCCGCTGCCGCCCCCCGCCCCCGCCGCCGCCGATAATTAACTAAAAAAAAATTAATTAATAATTTTTATTTTTTTATTTTTTTTAATAATTATTTTTCTTTTTTTTTTAATATATTTTTTTTGTATTAATTATTATTGTCATCGTCGTCGTAGTCGCCGCCCCCGCCGCCGCCGCCGTCGCCGCCACGCCGCCGCCACTAATAAACTATTTTTTTTGTTTTATTAATATTTTTTTTTTTTTTTTTTTTTTTAATATTTTTTTTTTTTTTTTTTTTTTTTTTTTATTAATTATTATCGTCGTCGCCGCCCCCACCGCCGCCGCCCCCGCCACTGCCGCCCCCGCCCCCGCCGCCGCCGCCGCTAATTAACTATTTTTTATTTTTTAATTAGTATTTTTTTTTTTTTTTTTTTTTTAATAATTACTTTTTTATTTTTTTTATTTTTTATTTTTATTTTTTTTTACTAATTATTATCGTCGTCGCCGCCGCCGCCACCCCCGCCGCCGCCACCCCCGCCGCCGCCACCCCCAAAGCCGCCGCCGCCGCCACCGCCTCCACCGCCGCCACCGCCGCCGCCTCCGCCGCAGCCGCCGCTAATTAATTATATATTTTTTAAATAAATATATATATATTTTTTTTTAAATAATTATTATTATTTTTTTTTAATATATTTTTTTTTGTTTTAATTATTATCGTCGTCGTCGTCGTCGTAGTCGCCTCCGCCGCCGCCGCCGCCGCAGCCGCTGCCACCGCCGCCGCCGCCGCCGCCACTAATAAACTATTTTTTTTTGTTTTATTAATATATATATATTTTTTTTAATATATATATATATATATATTTTTTTTTTTTAATATTTATTTTTTGTTTATTAATTATTGTCGTCGTCGCCGCTGCCACCGCCGCCGCCGCCGCTGTCACCGCCGCCGCCGCCGCTGCTGCCGCTACCGCTAATTAACTAAAAAAAAAATATTAATAATTTTTATTTTCTATTTTTTTTTAATAATTATTTTTCTTATTATTTTTTTATATATATTTTTTGTTTATTAATTATTATCGTCGTCGCCGCTGCCGCCCCCGCCGCCGCCGCCCCCGCTGCCGCCGCCCCCGCCACCGCCGCTAATTAACTAAAAAAATATTAATTAATATATATATATATTTTTTCTTTTTTTGTATTAATTATTGTCGTTGTCGTAGTCGCCGCTGCCAACTCCGCCGCCTCTTCCGCCGCCCCCGCCGCCGCACCCGCCGTCGCCGCCGCACCCGCCGCCGCCGCCCCCGCTACCGCCGCCTCATCTGCTTTTTTTTTAATTAATATATATTTTTTTTTTTTAATAATATTTTTTTTTTTTTTTTTTTATTCATATTTTTCTATTAATTATTATCGTCGTCGTCGTCCCCGCCGTCCCCGCCATCGCCGCCGCCATCGCCCCTGTCGCCGCCGCCGCCGCCGCCGCTAATAAACTATTTTTTTTTATTAATATTTTTTATGTTTTATTTTTAATATTTTTTTTTGTTTATTAATTATTATCGCCGTCGTCGTAGTCGCCGCCGCCGCCGCCGTCGCCGCCACCGCCGCCGCCACCCCTGCCATCATATTTTTCTATTAATTATTATCGTCGTCGTCGTCCCCGCCGTCCCCGCCATCGCCGCCGCCATCGCCCCTGTCGCCGCCGCCGCCGCTAATAAACTATTTTTTTTTATTAATATTTTTTATGTTTTATTTTTAATATTTTTTTTTGTTTATTAATTATTATCGCCGTCGTCGTAGTCGCCGCCGACGCCGCCGTCGCCGCCCCCGCCGCCGCCACCCCTGCCATCGCCGCCGCCGCCGCCGCCACTAATAAACTATTTTTTTTTTTTTATTAATATTTTTTTTTTTTTTTTTTTAATATTTTTTTTTTTTTTTTTTTTTTATTAATTATTATCGTCGTCGCCGCCGCCGCCACCCCCGCCGCCGCCACCCCCGCCGCCGCCACCCCCAAAGCCGCCGCCGCCACCGCCTCCACCGCCGCCACCGCCGCCGCCTCCGCCGCAGCCGCCGCTAATTAATTATATATTTTTTAAATAAATATATATATATATTTTTTTAAATAATTATTATTATTTTTTTTTAATATATTTTTTTTTGTTTTAATTATTATCGTCGTCGTCGTCGTCGTAGTCGCCTCCGCCGCCGCCGCCACTGCTACCGCCTCCGCCGCCGCCGCCGCCGCAGCCGCTGCCACAGCCGCCGCCGCCGCTAATAAACTATTTTTTTTTGTTTTATTAATATATATATTTTTTTTTTTAATATATTTTTTTTTTTTTTTTTTTTTTTAATATTTATTTTTTGTTTATTAATTATTGTCTTCGTCGCCGCTGCCACCGCCGCCGCCGCCGCTGTCACCGCCGCCGCCGCCGCTGCTGCCGCTACCGCTAATTAACTAAAAATAAAATAATAATTTTTATTTTCTATTTTTTTTTAATAATTATTTTTCTTATTATTTTTTTATATATATTTTTTGTTTATTAATTATTATCGTCGTCGCCGCTGCCGCCCCCGCCGCCGCCGCCCCCGCTGCCGCCGCCCCCGCCACCGCCGCTAATTAACTAAAAAAATATTAATTAATATATATATATATATATTTTTTTTTTTTGTATTAATTATTGTCGTCGTCGTAGTCGCCGCTGCCAACTCCGCCGCCGCCGCCGCCTCTTCCGCCGCACCCGCCGCCGCACCCGCCGCCGCCGCCGCCGCCGCCGCCGCCGCCGCCGCCGCCGCCGCCGTTTTTTTTTTAATTAATATTTTTTTAATTTTTTTTTAATAATATTTTTTTTTATTTTTTTTTTATTCATATTTTTCTATTAATTATTATCGTCGTCGTCGTCCCCGCCGTCCCCGCCATCGCCGCCGCCATCGCCCCTGTCGCCGCCGCCGCCGCCGCCGCTAATAAACTTTTTTTTTTATTAATAATTTTTATGTTTTATTTTTAATATTTTTTTTTTGTTTATTAATTATTATCGCCGTCGTCGTAGTCGCCGCCGCCGCCTCCGCCGCCGCCGCCTCCGCCGCCGCCGCCGTCGCCGCCCCCCCCACCGCCACCCCTGCCATCGCCGCCGCCGCCGCCACCGCGGTCTCCGCCACCCCCGCCGCCGCCAATGTCTCCACCACCCCCGCCGCCGCCGCCACCACTAATTAACTATTTTTTTTTTATTAATAATTTGTATTTTTTATTTTTATTTTAATAATTATTTTTTTTATTTTTTTTTTTAATATATTTTGTTTTGTTTATTAATTATTATCGTCGTCGCCGCTGCCGCCCCCCGCCCCCGCCGCCGCCGATAATTAACTATTTTTTTTTTAATTAATAATTTTTATTTTTTTATTTTTTTTAATAATTATTTTTCTTTTTTTTTAATATATTTTTTTTGTATTAATTATTATTGTCATCGTCGTCGTAGTCGCCGCCCCCGCCGCCTCTGCCGCCGCCGCCGCTGCCGCCGCCTCTGCCGCCGCCGCCGCCGCCGCCGCCGCCCCCGCTACCGCCTCCCCTGCCGCCGCCGCCGCTAATTAACTTTTTTTTTTTTAATTAATATATATTTTTTTTTTTTTATATATATATTTTCTATTAATTATTATCGTCGTCGTCGTCGCCGCCGCCGCTGCCGCCACCTCTGTGTGCGTGTGTGTGTGTGTCTCCACTCTCCAGCCACATACTAAAACTCTCTCTCTCTCTCTCTCTCTCTCTCTCTCTCTCTCTCTCTCTGTGTGTGTGTGTGTGTGTGTATGTGTGTGTGTTTATGTGTGTGTGTGTGAGGGAGAGAGAGAGAAAGAGTGTGTGTGTGTATGTGTGTGTGTTTATGTGTGTGTGAGGGAGAGAAAGAGAAAGAGAAAGTGTGTGTGTGTGTCGTATTTCATAATAAAAACATTTAAGTTAATCCTTTAATTTATCAAGTTTTCCCATTCTTCTTCAACTCTTCCCATCCTCTATCCATCCCTTCCCATCCTCTATCCATCCCTTCCCATCCTCTATCCATCCCTTCCCATCCTCTATCCATCCCTTCCCATCCTCTATCCATCCCTTCCCATCCTCTATCCATCCCTTCCCATCCTCTATCCATCCCTTCCCATCCTCTATCCATCCCTTCCCATCCTCTATCCATCCCTTCCCATCCTCTATCCATCCCTTCCCATCCTCTATCCATCCCTTCCCATCCTCTATCCATCCCTTCCCATCCTCTATCCATCCCTTCCCATCCTCTATCCATCCCTTCCCATCCTCTATCCATCCCTTCCCATCCTCTATCCATCCCTTCCCATCCTCTATCCATCCCTTCCCATCCTCTATCCATCCCTTCCCATCCTCTATCCATCCCTTCCCATCCTCTATCCATCCCTTCCCATCCTCTATCCATCCCTTCCCATTCTCCTAGCCAAAGGAGAATAGGAAAAATAATTTAAAAGATAGACTTAATTAGATTTACGTAAATTTCACATTCACTTTTCCACTAAATTATAAATAAACGAGACATATACGAGTGTGTATTTATGTATGTATGTCTGTATGTATGTATGTGTTATGTCTGTGTGTGTGTATGTACTGTATTATGTATGTATTTGTGTGTGTATGTATGTATGTATCTTTGTGTGTGTGTGTATGTGTGTATGTATACGAGTGTGTAAACTCTGATATTTGTGTTTGTTATTATATTATAAGGTTATACAAACTATATAACACCTATAAGACTCATATAGAGCTATAATATTAACACACACATACACACACACACACACACACACCTACCGTACGCACAGTACACACATACGCACACACACAGACACCGTACACGCACACAAACAAACCTATCGTACACACACACACATTCCTCCCACCAACCTCTTTACTTCACTCACTACCTACGTGTAAACTACAATGCCTAGAAACTTATACTTAGTTTCATTCTAAGCAGAAACTCTTCCTCTTTCCAATGAGACTATTCCCAGCTGTCTAGGACTACTGGCTACGAAGATATCATGTGAGGAATACACATATGTAATTTATTTTTTGGCCCGAGCGAGGCGTCAGTGAGTGGTGAGGACCTTACACCTTACCACACACTCACACAGCCAACCATCCACACAGCACCACACACACACACACACCGACACAGCCAACCATCCACACACCACACACACACACACACACAATGAACAATAGCAGGTGATTCGAAGCTTTCTGTTCCTCACACTCTGCTCAGAAATTATGTATCACGAGTGTATAGTCTAGTGTATAGTGTATAGTGTATAGTCTAGTTCACACACTGTATCATACTCAGTGGGGTGTGTGGGAATAGGGGGACAGGCTTTCTATCCACCCCAAGCCTGTCCCCCTATTCCCACCCACCCCCAAAATAGGTTGGAGGAATAATTATCTCCTAAAATGACTAATGTTTACCCTTCCCTTAACGAGTCACAACCACCACTTAATTAAACACACACACACACACACACACACACACAACCCCGTGATCGTGTATATAATGTCTGTATGTGTGTGTGTGTGTGTATGTGTGTGTCTGTATGTGTGTGTGTGTGTGTGTGTGTTGTAACGACCCTGTACTCCTCTCGAAGCTATCTCCACATCTGGTTCGATCCAGTCAGGAGTCTCCGACCCTGTACTCCTCTCGAAGCTGTCTCTACATCATATTCTATCCAGTTAAGAGTCTCTGAAGCACACCGGGCTTCATACTAAGTATTGTAAGCTCTGGAGAGAGGCCACACAGTCAGTCTCATCCTGAAAACAGTTGTGGTGTTACCTCTCTCCTGGATTAACTGAGTTTGGCCACACAGTCAGTCTCATCCTGAAAACAGTTGTGGTGTTACCTCTCTCCTGGATTAACTGAGTTTGGACAACATTTCCCTTCTTGTATGGTGTGGTAACGTATATATATATATGTGTGTTAGAAAAGACGGCTGGATCACCAATCACTATTTACCATTTCTGATTTTATGTAACTTGTTCTTGTATATAATGTAAATAACTTTGTTCTTGGGTAGTAACTGTTCTTTGATAATTATTGTTCTTGGGTAATAACTGAGTATTGTTAATATTCTATTCATGTTTGATCATAGTAATAATATAATTGTTAAAATTACTGCTTCTTTATCCTTTATCAAACATCTTTGTTAACGTAACGTTAGTAATCCCCCTTAGACAACCACTGACGTACGTTACAGTGTGTATATAATATGAACCTTTTCGTGGCTTCTGATTCCTCCTCACTACGCCACCCCCCAGTCCCCCCCAAAGCCTGTCCCCTTATTGCCGCACCCCCCAGTCCCCCCCCAAGCCTGTCCCCTTATTGCCGCACCCCCCAGTCCCCCCCCAAGCCTGTCCCTTTATTGCCGCACCCCCCAGTTCCCCCCAAACAAGCTCCTTCTATATAAGTTGTGTTTCGTGGTAATATTTGAAGCACTCTCTAACCTCCAATTATCTCACTAATTACCGTTTTACACAAAATCTATAAGAGATACGTTGATGAAATTTATAGGATAGATGCATCACCTATCCCTGCATATAGGGTCAAAAAATGATTAATCTAGGTATAAAACTAAGGTTGGGAGAACTAGAAATGTTAACTCATAATTTACACACATCGACAACCTCCTCTCTCAACTCTCCTCTCGTGTGTGTGTGTCGGTGTGTGTGTGTGTGTGTGTGCCGGTGTGTGTGTATGTGTGTGTGTATTATCTGACTACATCACATCATACATACACATACATACATACACATCCCATCTAATAAATACACATACATACACATACATACATACATACACATACATACATACACATACATACATACACATACATACATACATACACATACATACATACACATACATACATACATACACATACATACATACACATACATACATACACATACATACATACATACACATACATACATACATACACATACATGCGTCGGTGTGTCGGGGTCTCGGTGTCAGTGTGTGTGTGTGTCGGTGTGTGTGTGTGTCAGTGTGTGTGTGTGTGTGTGTGTGTGTGTCGGTGTGTGTGTGTGTGTGTATGTCTCGGTGTGTGTGTGTGTGTCGGTGTGTGTGTGTGTGTGTCGGTGAGGGAGTAATCTAGTCGGCGGTTAGTTCAGTTCACCTCCGACCATCACAGTGGTAACAGAACCTCAACCAGGATTAAGTATTTGATTATTTATTATTTATTTATTATTATTTATTATTTATTATTATTTATTATTTAGTGAATTAATTATGGCCTAATTTATTTAATTTTGGGTTTGTTGAAGTGATATATTTATTGAATTAATTACGGCTTAATCTAATTTAATTTTGGGTTTATTCGTGTTCAAACTTCAATCAGGATTAAGTAGAGATTATTTATTTATTGAAGTGATATATTTATTGAATTAATTACGGCTTAATCTAATTTAATTTTGGGTTAATTCGTATTCAAACCTTAACCAGGATTAAGTAGAGATTATTTATTTATTGAAGTGATATATCTATTGAATTAATTTTGGCTTAATTTAATTTAATTTTGGGTTAATTCGTATTCAAACCTTAACCAGGATTAAGTAGAGATTATTTATTTATTGAAGTGATATATCTATTGAATTAATTTTGGCTTAATTTAATTTAATTTTGGGTTTATTAGTGATATATTTATTGAATTAATTGTTGCCTAATTTATTCAATTTTGGGTTTATTCGTGTTAAAAGTGTTTACGAATATTTCCTCTAACTTAAAAAATAACTATTGCTTTATAGGCCTACCACCACCTAGGCCTGGCTGGTGTCTTTCTAGGTGGGAGAGGTGAAGAGAGAGGTGCTTCAACAGTCCAGAGTATAGGCCTACCACCACCTAGGCCTACTGTGACTATTAATTAACCAGGAGAAAGGGATACGATTTGGTGAGTATATAATTATATTTATTAGTATTTATTTTGTAATAATAATAATAATAATAATAATAATAATAATATTCTGTTATCATTTAGTTACTGTAATTAATCATTTAATTACTGTAATTAATCATTTAGTTGCTGTAATTAATCATTTAGTTACTGTAATTAATCATTTAATTACTGTAATTAATCATTTAGGCATTATTAATATTAATTTGTGTGTTAAAGATGTAGTTACAGCGAATGTTAAATTAAAAACCGAAAGTCCGACTATTAAAAAATATTAACCTATGGACTGCGAAGTTAATAATTGTATTGTGAAATTGTGTATGTGTGATATTAATAATGTAAGTTTTTTTTTTTTTTTTTTAATTACATGTTTGTTCGCAGAAATGATTAACTTATGGCTGTACAATCATCACTACCACTACTACTACTACCATCACCACCACTACCACTACTACCACTACTACTACTACAACCATCACCACTACTACTACTACTACTACCATCACACACACACACACATACACACACACACACACACACACACACCATCCAATTAATCAACAATAAGGTAATAATTATTCCCTTTTGTTTACACTGACAAATAAATGAATAAATAACTAAATAAATAATGAAATTAATAAATAAATAGTAATAAATATTAACACACACACACACACACACACACACACACACACACACACACACACACACTTACAATATAAATAAATAATGTATTATTTATATTTTCA